>FASU01029416.1:0-11077 GCA_001486225.1 Heliconius pardalinus sergestus
TTCCATCGGAACAACTTACCTCGGTAACTTTTAGCCCCGCTCTCCCCTACTGCGATAAGAGAAGCATATTTAATTAAGGCTTTAAAATGATATAAAGTATTTAAAATATAGGAAGATAGGTATTAGCTATCGTATAAACGCCAACGCTCTTGTAATATTTTACCCTTGCTTATTATTCGAGACACGTTTGCGTATATCCTCCTCCTTTTTTAAATTCGCTTAAGATATTTCATTTAAGCTGACATTGCTAACTTAAACTTACATAAATAATCTAATATTAAAATTATACCTAGCATTTTTATTTTCGTTTTTATGCAGTTTCCCGAACGGTACTTTTTTGTACGCGGTAGATATTAGTTTAAATTCTATACATTGAAATACTTAATTAAAAATAAAAATTATAAGGAATATTTCATTTCGTTCATTAGTAGGCCAATATTGCATCTACAGTCGACGTACTTAGTTGTTGACTAGTGTAATATTTGATTGCAAAACAGAGTGATAAGACACTTTATAAATCTTTATTTTCTATATCTTTCTATGTATATAAAAATATAAACAGTTGGTATTAATTATATAAAATTGAATAATTATAAAATTAAAGGACGTTATAGATGCCAGTCGTGACGCAGGGGCACGTGCTTGCCATTGTAAATGCGATAGGTTGTAGGTTCGATTCCCTTTTCTCACTTTTTCCCCGCTCTGGTAACTTGGCAGAGAATGCCAATGAATTCCGCCACTCAACACGCACTGCCTTCAGAAATCGGTGGAAAATAGAGAACGGAAGTGTCTTAATGGCATAGGCTCCCAGTTTCCCTCTGCCTACACTGCTACGTTCGGCTACTAAGCTAAAAAATGTTAATCAATAACAATAATGCTTAGAGGAACCATTAATATCAAGGACTTAAATATTACTCACGTAATCTAAAAATCATTGAAATAACAAAACAGTAAGCCGTTATTATATAACATAATTGGAAACAAGAGTCAATCTAATAACATAGTCATATTTACATATTATATCCCAATACTTGCACTTGTATTATTACTTGTAAATCTGTATATTATCCACATCCACATTATACGAGGACTGGTAACCGATTAACTCGACGGGGTGAAATATAGGGGTGGGGCTTAAAACTCCCAAAAAATGAGGGTGGCACCAGACGCTGCAACCCCCGCTGCTAATCGCGTCTGCCTGCAACAAAAAATGAAGATTTATTTGCGAATCTGTAAGCCTACAAAAATGGGTGCGTTGTTGTTGAAGTATTATAACCGACATTATAAAAAGATGTTTTTTTGTTTTGGCTTCACTCTATATCCCGCTTGTAGCAGGGTAGGCAGAGGGAATCGTGTTAAGACACTCTGTTTCTCACTTTCCGCCGATTTATAGTCACTGCACCACGATGGCCTCACACAGGCAAAAAACACAGGCGTTTTTTAAATATAATTAATTATCTATATTTTTTTATGTATTTATTTTGTATTGTATTAATTATTGGAAACAAGGAATAACAATCAAATTGAGTATTTTAATAAATTAATAATTTGGTATAAAGTATACAGACTTAGTAAATTATAATGATTTAGATCAGCAATAGCTTAAAGGTATTTGGAAATCATTATTTATGGTCTCGCTTACTAAAACTAATAAGATAAGGAGTTAGAAACAGGATTTGTACATTAAATTATAAATAAACTTATCTACTAAAGGAATTTTAAGTTGTCTCTTTGTTGACCGCGATGACACAGTAGTAATTGAAATGAACACTGTCAGTGCACGTTCATGTTTATACTCATAGGAAAAAGTCTACGGTCATTATTTTTATTTTTGGAAGATTTCATCTTGCATCCTAGATAGTTAATCATTATTAACATTTTTTTTCAATTACTTTAAAAACGTTTTTTTATATTGAAATAATAATGGACTCTACATTAATAAATTAAAACAAATTTACATTTTGAAATCACAAAGTATAAGTAACTAAGTAAATCACTAAGTAGTATATTGTAGTATTGGAATATAATTATAACTTCAAGATGTGTAAAATGAAATTTCAAAGGGAATCCTTTGATCTCAGTACGTTACAGCGGGTGCGCGAGCACTCATAAATTGAAGCGATTTAACTGTGAACATTGCATATATAATTCTGCCAACAATGAACTACACTGGAGCATCGATATCGATATTTTATAAACTCTTTATTGCGAAACGATTGAATTATTGAGCTTAGAATCGCTTTGACATTGTTTCCTTTTTAAAGTTCCTTAACCTGACATTATTAGGTACGTAGAGTCGGCTTATAACTGATATTGCATATGATTTAAGCATTATTATCTAGTAATTACATTTAAATATTTTGCAATTTAAATATTCTTGCGCATAAGTAAATAAACTTAATTAAACCATTAGGTATATCGTTTTCATTTAACTTAATAATTTATTCCTTAAATGCAATAGATATCTATTTATGGTAGTTAAATACATATATACAGTTTACAGTTAGACGCTATACCACTGCGCCGCAATAGCCTGTACTAACAATAATTGGTTTTATTGAAAAAGATTTACTTAAATAATATTTCTTTTTTTTCTTAATACTATTTATACATCTTTATAGTAGATACAAACCTATGAATACCATAAAAACCCAATGTTAACTTAATTTGACCAAAATTAAGAAACGGAGTATCTTAACACTAGGTCCCCACTGCTTATCTGCTCTAGGCATGCGGAATAGATAGTGAAGCTACAAAATTCAACGCAAACGTTTATAATAAATATAAAAGACTTCTTTCTGGTCTTAGAAAAAGCAAAATTATGACAGTAAAATAAGTTAACATAAAAATGCGATATAAGCTATTACTCAGCCGACGGGTTTGGCCAATGTTTTCACACCATGTTCTGGAGTTCTTTATATCCTTATGTGCATAGTATGTAACTATAGGTACCCACCTATCAAACATTTATACAATATAATAATATCAATTGTATATTAAAAATATTTAGCTATATTTAAGAGCGCTCATTTTTTGTAGGCACCTACTTAGTTAAAAATCTATGTAAATATATTTATATACGTAGGTACCTGGGTAATTTAAGTATTTATCAATTACAATTTGCATAAACATTTAAGGTAATTAATATACAATTGTATCATTGTACTCGTTCATACGTTAACAATTAAGTATTTAATTATACAATAAATTATGGAAAGCACTTACATAGCTACCTGGCGCTTTATTACAGATAATAATAGAGCTTCGTGTAATAAAATAATATTTCAAATTTGAATTTAAATTAGTGAATGTATTTTCTAGTTAGAAAACTTATTTCGTAAGATCAAAATTATTAAATGATACAATATAAATTATCTTTACTGAATTGTAAATTTGTAATATTTTTTATTTTTTAATTTTTAATTATATAGATAAGATAATAACATAATATTTTTTATTCTGAATGTTGGTAGTAACATATGCCTTTATAAAAAAAAAAAAAAAATACCAAAGAATACTTACAATCAACAATAACACCAAATTCACAATATTTTTTTAAATACATTATACCAACACTAACAGAAAAATAGTATCAATTTTTAATATTTCCCAAATCTATATCTATAATGCACGTAACTTTGACAAGAGAATAAAAACTTGTTTGACATTTAGGCCTAAACAGAGGAGGCGGCGGCAAGTGGCCGTCGGCGGCCATCTTGTGGCGCTGGTGTCGCTTCCGCCGCGCTCATTGGTCGAGTGACGTCACGAGCGCCATGCCGATCCACCATTGCTACGAGTTTAGCAACTTTACTATTACATAAATTCACACAATAATAACCTCTAATTGAACGGGATAGGTATTTTATTGCACGCATAAATATATTTGCATATAGTTTATGCATCCACGCTTTTCAAGCGGCATTCTTGTGTTGAACTTATCGTTTGAACCTTTTAGGATGCATTCTAATAGGGCAAGGGGATCATTTAGAGTCAAAAGTGTAGATGATGCTGAGAGATTTTAATAGGCTGCTGATTTTAGTCACCTTGAGATGACAAAGGTTAATTATTTTTGGTATGGCGATTACTCATCTCGTTGCTTTATCTTTTTAAAGAGCGATTTGGAAGTATTAAGTATGATTTTTATTTATTTTTTAAAATTTTAGCTGTCGATATTTTGTTATCTGTGGTTGTGGTTATTGGTTTTAACTTTTTTTATTATTTATTTATATTTACTGACTTGAAGTGTCTATCAATAGCAATGTATAATATAGAGTTCAGCTCTCTACGATACACTTTGCTTCGTCATCAAAACGCAAAAATAAAAGTTACACATACATTGACAAATACATACTAAAATATAAATAGGCAGGTACCTACGTATATTATTGTTCAAATATTCTCTTTAAGAATATTTATATTTGATGAACAATAATATACAACCATTAGGCTACAAAAAAAATGTTTTTAATATTGAATTTGTGGAAACTTGATTAGTTTTTCTAAAAAAATGTGTGATGTAGGTACGTAAGATATATAAGGTACTTTGTGTTTCCCTAAAAAAATTATTAATAAATAGAAAGATAATTATTATAAATAATTAATAAACAAAAGATAAGATCCAAATGAATTGAAAATTTCTGTTACATTTTTTTTTTAAATTGCCAGTTTAGAAACAAATTTAAATCATAAAAGTATTTTTTTTATCATAAATAACTAATATCTATTCCATCAAAAGAATTCGTTCAAGAGTGACCAGATCATTCTACAACAATGATGACTTTATAAGATACGTCAAAAGTAGAGTTAATATAAAAAAAAGTCAGTTAATTATTAACAAAAATGTGATATTATAATTTGTTCTCTTGCACGCACACGTCAAACGAAGTTATTTATTACAATGAAGTTACGTGAGTCTGTCTAATGAAATTCTGTCATATTTTTATCCTAAATAATTAAGGACCACCGTACGCCTTAACAACTGTAGATATCTTGCTTTGTAACGCCGACTATAATTTTTTCCCTTTTTTTTCCTAAAATTTATTGTTATAAAAATCGGAATAAATATGGTGGACGAGGCGGAGGGATACGCGCATCTGTTGTTTCCTTTATTTATGTGATTAGTCTACAGATTAGCCCCATATATTTGTAATTTTTATTTGGAATCGCAAATTTATGGTTATTATCACCCATTCCCTTCCCGAATGGTTACAAATGTTGAGAAGCCTTTTGTTTATACCTCCCATTCTTAGTTTCTTATTAATGCATTCTACTTGTTGGAATGTAATGTTATCGTTTGCTTATCTAATAGATACATATATAATTCATTTATATCACATTTCACTTTAAATAGAAATGTTACATTTTAAATTAAATATAAACCTGTTTTATATTGTAGGTATACTTCTTTTAGTTTACGACAAATTACTTTAAATAGCTTCATAACTGTAATACAATCATTCAACGTAAGAGCTAATTGATCAATTCCCAACACGAAACAGATAAAACTTAGTTACACATCTAAAATCAGAAATATGTTGCCTCTGAAATATCATTTAAACTAACGACCGTATATATAGAAGCGCCTAGCTCCGCAGAGTTCGTTGCACTGACTATTTTTACTCTCGCCTCATATCTTCGTATAACAAGGGTATAAGAGCTACATTTGCTCGGTGTGCACTATATATCTATGTAGACGATCACAGATGCAGATATTCGTGACGTATGACAAGTGGCCTTGACCCGCTCGATGACGGATCCCGTCCTTGCGGGGTCGACGACTGAGGTATGTGGGTTGCTTACTTAACATTTACTTTCGACGTTCTCGTTATGTCTAGAGACGATACGCACGTAAGCATCTAGCAAACGTATCTGAGTTCATTTTAGGTAAATAAAATAAATAAGAATATTCTAAGCACAATTAACTACAATTTCAATAGTGTAGAAATATATATGTATGTCGTCGACGACGATGTACTTCTCATATATGTATAATTTGCTACAAATAATCAGTATATTAAATTATAATAAGTGCTAATAGTAACACTAACTTTATTACTAAAGCCAATACCTACAGTGTGTTCTGAATAATGTAATATCGTGAGTAACTTTCAAAGTCTCCTTCTATATAAAATATGGTGGAACATACTGTTCTTGTAGGTAATTGAATGTGCTTTTACATTGACTTTTAAATGTAATATATTTAAGAAAACTTCGCTCTTGAAAGGATGTGAAGATTAGAATAAATTAGTAGGATCGTATTATAGATAGAGCCAGCTATTCTATTAGCATTTTTACAGATAAATTTCGCCTCATTTAAATTTTCATTTTCTTCGAAGTGCTTGTACATTTTTGTAACGTTCATTGTATTTTTTTTTTTATTTTATGATAAATAACTGTTTATGATGATTTGGTGACAGTTGAACAAAAATAATCTGTATCACAAATCATTATTAGTTTTAAGATAATCCTAACCATATTTTTTATGTTTTATATGTATATAGCAGAATAGGCAGAGGAAACCTGGGAACATAGAGTAGGGACTCTCTGTTTCCATTAAAACACTTCCGTTTTTTACTTTACGAAAAATACTCAAGGCATTGTTCTCAAGACATTGAGTTGATTAAACCCCTCCGCCAAGGCGGCCTCGTCGTGAAAATTTTACATATTATTTTAATAATTCTATATAAAAATATTTAGTAAATTTCCAGTTAAACATCATTGAAATTATTTAAAAGCTGAAATTTAATGTTATTGCTTAGATATTACAAGTGAAATTGTATAAAATAAAGACAAGTTGATTGTTATTTGTGCTCCTTTTAGAGCTTTGTTTTTCGCCTTAATAAAAAAACTGCTGGGATCGCCCAAATTCTCTTTGTTACTTGTACCATCTCGGTAATTGAAGTTCCTAATACAAAAGGAACCTTCGACGTAAGGAAATTATTTAAGAAGGCTCACCGTATTTAAATGATCTGTACGTAAATAAAACGATACTTTGGAATTAAATAGATTTTCTTACAAATTGGGAGAAAACACGACGTTACTAGGTACCTAGTAAATAAATATACCTATCTACTTATTTTTTTAAATTAAATCAGCTTCATGCGTTAACCCAGACACAACAGAGTAGGTAGAGGGAACCTAGTGTTAAGACACTCCGTTTTTATGCCGATTTATCTTTTTGAGCGAACCCATAACCAGTCACGTACTGAACTCTACCTATTTTATATTCTGGAATATTACTTCAATTTCATTACTTGCACGTAAGATACCCCTAAATTAGTCCTGGACTTTATTGGTCATAATAAAGCAGTAATTTTGGCTAACAAACTGCAGACGACCGCATTGCATCGAATTCAAATAGCAGGTATTTGACCGAGATGTCACGTGCTTTGAATGTAATGAATTTAGAAGTGACATATTCATTTATATATCTCATTAAGATATGTTTTTTGCGTTGTATCCCGCACATAGCAGGATAGGCCGGGGAGAACTTAATGTTAAGGAACTCCGTTCTCCATTTTCCGCCAAAATCTGACACCAGAGCGAAATAGAAATATTAAATAATTAATTTCCTCGAAAGGGAATCGAATCCACTACTTGTCGCGCTTACAGTCATACTTTGTGTCCCTACGCCATGACAAGCCTCGTTTTAACTCGCTTATTAAGATATTCAAATGAAATTTAACGTGAATTTAATTTCACATTATGTTATCTAACATAAGCCATATCCATTTAATTTAAATAAGTACATATATAGTTGTTTAAATGAGCTGTAGATATCTACTTAATATTAACACAAAGAAAATTATGGGTCGCTACCAAATATCGGTAGCGACGAGTCGTCGAAAACCACAGCTGTGTTCTGCACAAGCTGTGCTCTGAATACTGATTAAATTGACGTTATTGTTTTTGTTTTTTCACTTTCGTCCCCGCGACCTATCGCGGCTAATTCCGTGACCGTAGACCTATTGAATTTTTCATGGCGTTCTTTATTGGTTTTCTTTATGAGCTCCTCTGATAACTGCGCTTACCATCTATCTACGAGTATATGATCAAATGTTTCTGATGAGGAAGGAAGTTTCGCCAATTACATGTATCGTTAGCATACATTACGCATTCAATAATATGTTTTCTTACGAGACCCTGGATCGCTTTTGTTCGTGTAATAAAAATAAATTTGCTAATATTGTTGTGTTAGATGTCAAATTTACTATGAAATTAATAATAATAATCATATTAATATACTTTTGGTATTTTTTTAAACAGATTATCGCTGTAATCAGCTTTATTTATAAAGCAAAACTTATTAAAATTTTCATTTATTCTAATTATAGCTTGCACTTAAAGAAATAAATACTGTTTCGAGTAAAAAATATTTACTAACAATAACACGCATAAATATACAAATACCTTCTTAAATGAATACATTTTACGTCAAATACTACACGAAAACGCGTCAAAATCAATGAAAAGCTATAAACAAACCAATTAATAGATAATTTCAAGTATTGTGACTGTCGTCATATCGCCACTGAATTATTTCACGTCTTCTAATATTTGGTCTCTTTCTAACAAGTGAAAAATCCAATACGTTGGAGTGAGAAAGTATTAAACACGCAATTTCATTTATTAAGGAGCAGTTGAAACGCATCTAATATAAAATGGAGAATTTATGGAACCACGTCGCATATTTTTATTGAAGGGAAAAGGAAATCGATATTCATTACAATTACTGCAATGTAAGTTTTTACGATTATGTTATGAACATGAGCTTTCATCATTGAAATTTTTAAAATAACTAGTATAGAGCAGCATTAGATAATATAAACAAATGTGCGATCTAAAAATAGAGAAGGCGCTTCACTCAATCTATGAAAGAATAACAAAGAAGAACGTGTTAAAAATATAAAAGCACGCATGTATTTTGTCATAGTCATTTCAAGACACTTTATTAGTGTAATAAATTTCTATATTTTTAAATATATTTAAGGGTTGTTATAAACTAAGTATAAAATATAGGTAAGTGTTTATCTAAGGTAAGTATAACATAGAATAATATAATGCAAGTTCAAATCGCTTTTTAAAAAAATATTTAAGATAGGGAGCCGAATTTACTGATACGAAGCAACGTAAGTTCCTATAGTACTATTTAAAAAACATCTTTAATCACTGTGAATTTTTGTATTAAATTCGTTCTTATTTTCACTAATACGAGACGTATTTTTGCGTTACACACATTGTGGATATAGGCCTGTTTAGTTACGGAGATTGAGCTGATGTAGGACGTGCAAATAAACATGCTATTTTTATCGCCACAAACCTTTATATAGTTGCGGTCGATTTCTCCTCTTTATCTTCTCAAAGCGGTGTTTTCTTTATTGTGAGTAAAAAGAGGTAAGCCAGTGTCTAAACGCTTTATTACTTCTTCTTCTTTATTTCTTCTGAGTTATCATTAGTCATTGTCATATAATGATTGTTCTACAGTATATTAAATTCAATTCATTCATTTAATACAAAACGTCAGCGGCCACCCTTCGTGAGATTGTTTTGAATCGAGTAATATTCGTTCATTGCCAGAATCAGAAGTGGTTATTATCCGTGCGTTAACTCCGTGTTTTTAATTTAATATAGTCATGTACGACGCACGCTCAATCTCACGCTGATCTCTTTATCAATTAACAAAATAAAATATTTAAAATAACAATATTAGTGGAGTCGAATATTTTGGAACACCCAACTTGTAATGTAGAATGCTAATCCAAATGTTTATTTAAACAGTGTTTTAATAAAGAATGTATAAATGGAAACATTAAATTATCACATCCTGATGCAGCCTTCACGTTTCAGGTGTATTTTTTTAAAGTATTTTATAAACGTCGAAATTTAGAGCAACGTTTTAACGTTTTATGTTATTAACTTTTAACACAAAGATAACGTTTAGGCACATCTGGGCTTTATCAATACATCAAAAAATATGCTCTACATTATTTAAAGTACAATATAAAAATTTCAGGATAAGAAATTAGAGTTAGTAGAATTTTATATGAAGAAAATATGTAATAGCGTATTATTATTTTAATAATAAAGGAAATATTAAAATGTTATTAAAATGATTCGAAAGCTACTAAATAAAACTTATTTTTACAAATAATGGAGTTACCTACTAAGTTATAGTTATTTTGTGTTTTCTAATTTGGACATATTTGCAGACTAGTTTCACGATGTATCCCGCATATAGCAGGGTAGGTAGAGGGAATCTATTGTTAAGACACTCCGTTCTTCACTCTCTGCTCTGCTAGAAACCGAGTCTTGTCTTTTTCCCAGAGACGAAATGAAAATAATTCATTATCCTGGGTGGTAATAGAACTCACAATTGTCACATTTACGTTCCACTGCGCTATAACGGCCTCTAATGTTAAGTAGATACGTGTTGTAAGAAAATTGTACGTTTGTTTGTAAGTAAATGGAATATTCGATTCGATAAGAGGTCGTAAAACATTGGTCCCTACGTCATAAAAACATGATGACGTTGTTACGCAAATGTGACCTTATAAACCAGGTATTATGTGACTATGGGCCTTTTTGCATTGTTTAATGGACTGTTAACTTAAACTTTTTTTTGTTCAAATATAGATAAAATATAATGGTAATATTCTATATTATCTATATTATATAGATAAGCAAATAGAAAGAAAATAGTTCTAATTTGACAGGAGTAAATATCGGTATTGATCTTAAGTTCCTACTGATTTTAATCCTATTGTAGCAAAAATAAAAAAACCGTTTAAAAAAAGTGGCACAGACTCTGTTTCGGATTTTGTAGTATAAGAAAATAAAGAGGGACAGTAGCTAAGTTTATTGAATTAAATAACATTATAGGTACAAAATTGCCTATATGTTCAGTATAAATAAGCAAAATTTGTCTATTTACTGTAAAATCACCTTTCTACTAAATATCAATAAATAACCACAAAATATCTAACGATGTACATAAATGTGCCATTCCCGAAATAGGATTCCACGAAGTTTCCCGTTTTTCCCTTATAATTTATATTTGTGGGTAGGGGAGAGCGGGGCC
>FASU01029417.1:11136-28518 GCA_001486225.1 Heliconius pardalinus sergestus
TTCTCCACTTTCTGCTGAATTCTTTCACAACCAGTCGGTTTTAGAGTCACACTCTGTGCCCTTGCGCCACGACTGGCCTCACTGAAGTAGTTTTAACAACATATTATATCAGTTTAACTTACCTGATTAGCAGCAATGAAGTCGGGATCGTAAATAGCGGGTCGGGGCCGCATGGCCAACATTTCCTTGCGCAGTTTCTGTTGTAGATCGTGGTCTAAAACCTTAGCGCGGACCATCGCGTCTGCTAGGTTCATTGGGCTTATGTCCCACCCGTCGATAACTGGACGAAAATTGCTATTTAAATATGGGATATCATTTTTTTATAGCTTCACGCTGTAACCCGCCGCTTAGAGCAGGGTAGGCAAATGGAATCCAGGATCCTAGTGTTAAGACACTTCGTTCCCAATAAGATATTTCCGACCCCCTCTATAATAATAGGGATATAAGTTTGATTTATGTATTGAATTTTCCTTTGTCAGAAAAACATATAGGAATTTGTACAGTTTTATTTTGCCGCTCTTTTAAGTTTCACATTATTGCCCCGTATCTACCGAGGTAGACTGGGAGAATTTAATATTCCGTTATATAAACTATTTTTACCCCGTTTATGATTTCCATAAATAAACTGATGTTATATAAAATTTTACACATCCCGAAAATCGATCCTGCACATACATAAATATATAGATTCCCCAATTAAAAGTTTAATTAACATTCTCTTATTAGTTATCAAAACTATAAGTTTCTAAAATAAAATTAACACACTATAGTAGTAACTAGTGACGTAAGAGGGTAGTATTGATTTTGTATCCTATTTACAATGCCTGGGCGACCTGACGCAGGACAGTAGTAGGTCAGGGTTGGGAGGCTAGGTCGTAACTTAATTACAGGAGCGCTTTGTAATTTGAATAGATGTAGGTATTAAACTTTAAAGAATTACATTTTAAAATAGTATTTCTACATAAATGGACGGTGGTTGGATACAATACAAACGACATTTGAATTATTCTTGAGATTAATCAACCAAACATGCTTTAGTTTTATAAAATTTATATAGATTTTTGGTGTACGCAATGACTCCAGAATTCGGCGGAAAAAAAAATATTTAATGTTTTTGTTTCTTTGCTCTGCTCACAAAGCACGCTGGAGTTATCGTGTGTTAAGTTTCACATATCAATAACAAGGCAATAACTCCAGGATTCGGCGGAAGAATAAAATGAAGAACGAAAATGTCTTAATGGGAATGTGGTATCTTAACACAACATTTTTAGGTTCCTTCTGCATGAAGCTGAATAAAAAAAACTTACCAAGATCATCTGGATGAACCATCGGTAAAAGATTTGACATTGGTATGTATACATCTTCACCTTTTTCATCAATACCAAGACGCACTGTTGAAGCTTGTGTTATTGAACCAAACCTATTTAAAAAAATGTACATATTTTAAATTACTTTTAGTCATTATGAAAAACATTTATTTTAATGTAACATAAATATTTTTATTATCATTTCTAGGTCTACGTGTTTTAAACAAATATTTTTTATTATACAATTTTTTATGTAAATATAATGGTTGTTTGTTAGATGACAACTACAGGAATAAATATGTTCACTTCACTGGTCTGAAAGAGTTCTACTAACAGTAATGTCAGTTTTAACATACAATGCCCATAATCTGGGCATAAGTAAAAAAATACTATCTCATGATACTAGATTCTCTCTGCCTACCCTACTATATTAACAGTGTTAAGTAGAAAAAAGGAAAAAATATTTTTACCAATTAGAATTCATTTGTCCATTTTTAGTGTTCCATGAAAGTTGATGTTTATTAGCGAGGACTGCAGCTGTAAATGTGGTTCCATTATTGCCACCCCATCCTACTAGCATCACTCCCACTTTACCCACTTTTGTACCTGTTCTGATAGATAGAGATGTGCAGTATGGCTTTGCCTAAAACAAAATGTTGAAAGTAAATATAAATATAATTTTGGTACCAACTAAAAATAAAGCGTTGAATTGAATATACACTGTTTTAGAAAATGTATGAAATTTTGTAGTTATTTAAGAACAAGTAAAGACACGAGCTGATATAATATCCACATACATGTATGTATGTAATGTGAGATAAACAAAACATGATATTATCAAATATAATTATTAAACCAAAAATGACAACATTTTCTTATTAATATATTGAAAAGTGTAAAAAAGTTTAGATTAGACAATATTTAAAATAATAATTTGTTTTGCATAATTTTCTAGGAAATTCGATGGATCGATATGACCGGCGCGGCAATTTCGACTTCATAACAAATATGTAAAAACTTACCAGAAATTCATTATCTTTCTTTGTAACCAGCGTCTCATTATATTCGTATTCAGAAAATATATAATCATCAGTATATTTTACATTAGGGGACAAAACAGTTATTTTAGGTGCTGCACTCATTATGTTTATTTCTGTTTTATTCGTAAAACTTATATTAATTGTAAATTATATTAAAGACAAATTTATTTTTTAAGGTATTTCGAAATATGTTATTCAGTTTGAATTGACCTACGTAGCGTTTTGTAAATATTTTGCTATTACAATTGAATCGACCCGCAAGTAGTTCGAAACAGACAAACGTCAATTCAAAATTGGTTTTAGTTACAGACTGAAATTGAGCCGGTGACGGTGAGTCCGGAATTCCGGTTTCAGTTGTCAAGTTTACTCGATTATTTAATGTCTATTCGATTAGTTACATAGTAATTCGCTTAAAAGAAATCGAAAAAGTATTCGGACCTTGTATCCAAATATAAAATTCAAAGATACAAATATTTTAATTTTAAGGACTTTGCCGAACCATTTTACACTAAAACCTGATTTTAATAGGTCCAAAAAACATTTAATATTTGAAATCATAAGTAAATGAAAATAAATACAGTATATTTTTTAGTATCATATCATATCATATTTTATGTATCATATTATCATATCATCTGAACTCGCTTTTTCAATGAAATAATGTTTGTTTAAAACAACTTATATTTTTTTTACCAACCATACTTCTTGCCAAAATGTTTTACAATCTTCTAGATTTTATTATCTATGAATTGCTGCTATAGTTATTGTTTATTGTCATGATTAATATTCATGTCAATGTGACATTAATGTTTAATTTGGGATTTCCGATTTTCCGAATTAGTAATCAATTTGTATTTGATAGTTGATTCTATAGATAGAGTTGAGCCGTTAAAAATACAGTATATTTGTATAATGGCAGGTAAAAACTTATATTTTATTTATTAACCGATTTAAGTTTCTAGTGCGTATACTTTATAATAAATTATGTTTAAACATTATAGATAACCAGGATACGCCGATGGCTAACAATCAAGCTGATTTAGTGCCAAAGGAAGTAAAAGTTAATAATGAAGTAGACAGCATGGAATCTCCACCTCCTCCAGCCACCCCGTCACCAGAAAATGAGGATACACAAGAACTTATTGTGGTTGACGAAAATACTAAACTCTTGGACCTGAACCACGGAAGAATTGGAAAAATAGAAAACTTGGAACCACTACGTAACTTAGAAAGGTAATAATTATAAATCTAGGTACTATGTAATATTGAAATCTTTTAATTTATCAACAAGATTTATATTTCGTTATTCTTTCCTCTTTTGTAGATTGTATCTGAGATGGAATTTTATAAAAAGAATAGAAGGATTGAACACACTTTCTACACTTGTCGAACTTGAGCTTTATGATAATCAAATTGTAGATATGGAGAACTTAGATAATCTAGTAAATTTAGAGTAAGTACAGAAACAAATTTCTAATGTATAGTGAGTAATATTATTGCATAATAATAAAACTTGTTAAACATTATACAAATATTTTTCCTTATAAAATGTTGGATAGTTGATACTTTGTCAGGCTGCTTTAGTGCATTAGGAAGCACCTGTCTGTAGTCAACTGTAAATGTAATGTTTGTAGCTCTAATCCTCACCCAGGGAGTCTTACATTATTTTATATTACTGCATATCCACATCAATAAAAATTGATATAAGACTTTTATCCTAGCTCGGGAAGAAAAAGCATGGCAATGAATGTATTGGAAATGGCACAATATGAGGGGCACAGAATGTCATAAACACTATATGAATCTGCTTTTCAGTTAATACTTTATTTTACCAATTTAAAGTATATAAATATAAAATATTAAACAAAAATTAAATTAATTTGCAGGATATTAGATTTATCATTCAACAGAATTAGGGAAATAACTGGCTTAAACAACCTTTTAAAATTAAGGAAACTCTTTTTAAGTTCCAATAAAATAACTGATATAGAAAATGTCAATCATTTGCCACAGCTTGAATCTCTTGAGTTGGGAGACAATAGAATAAGGGTAAGTAAATATTATAAATTAAATATGATCATATTGCTTAGTAACTTTGTAAGGTTTGTAGGTTTTTAATAATCAGTGTATCTGCTTAAAATGTGATGCAAATAAAATTTTTGTATTTACTTATTTATTGTAGCTTATTATTATTTGAGATTGAATTGAGACATTTACAAAAATGATTGTAATGCCCAATTATTCATTATATTTTCTAGAATATAAAAAATCTAGAAGGCCTAACAACTCTGAAGGAACTTTACCTTGGTAAAAATAAAATAACGAAAATACAAAACTTAGATGATTTAACCAATTTGGAAATACTTGTTTTGCAAAGCAATAGAATAACTAAAATTGAGAATTTGGAGCAATTAACAAAATTGGATCAATTATATATTTCGGAAAATGGTTTAACTACAATAGAAAATTTAGATAATCAAGTTAAACTTCAAACTTTAGATTTGGCTATTAATAAGATAACAGCTATTGACAATGTTAGACATATGAGCGATTTGGAGGAGCTATGGGTAACTATATGTTTTTATTTATAATTATTGTGGTGCAGGGACACATATAAATTTGTATGTTAGTATATTTCTAGCTTGTATTAATCTATGAAGTAGATATTTGGTTTGGTGCCTGTTGGTACAAATTAAAACCAGGAGACTATATTTTAAATAAATATTTATTATTTATTGATTGTCAAAGTCAAACACTTTAGTAATTCAAATGTTCAAATTAAAGAAGATAAAAGTATAAAAGTGCCCTGTGCACTGTGTGCCTAGTAGGCACACAGTGCACAGGGCAACTGATGGTAATAATGATATTTGATGACTCAATCTAGTAATACAAATTCCACCAAATGTCATAGAAAATAAACAAAAAAATAATAAATGTGTCATATACAATATCATAGAAACACAATATTGTGTTGTAAATAAAATATAAAAAGCTATTTTTTTGTATTATAGTAATAAATATATGTGTATTTTTTCTTTATTTCAGCTAAATGACAATAAAATAACAGAATGGTCATCAATAGAATATTTGCAAGAAAATAAAAAGTTAGCGACCATTTACTTAGAACGCAATCCCATAGCCTCTGATCCTGCGTACAGGAGAAAATTGAAGCTGACACTACCATCTCTAAAACAAATTGATGCAACACTGTGTAGATAAAACATTATTATGAATATTATAAAATATATCGTAAAAACAGTAGATTTTATACAATTACAAAAATGAAGTAAAAAAAAATATCTGTCTAAATTTACTGTATTTAAATTGTTATTTTGAAAATGAAGTCAAAAATATTTCAATTATTTGGTAACAAAATTGCTTAAAGTTGGCATTTACTTCATACAGTAGCAACTTGATTAACCACACTAATTGTTGTTGTTAGTTATTAGGATAATGGAAAATCTATAAAAAAAGATGGATTTGTGCATATATAGCACAAAATTGTTATATGTCTATTAAAACCTGTGTACTTGTTGTACATATTAACGAAAATCCACGTTTATTAAGAAATTATTTACATTTTCCAACATAGGATTTATACACATAAAAATACGTAATGGCGGTTGATAGTCCGGATAACCGCGAATCCATATAACTGAGGGCCGGATAATCGTGTTCCTACTGTATTATGATTAAAACCGTTTAGATTAGGGTACTGCATACAAATATGCATTTAATAGTTTAACTTAACACTGTTGCCACTATTTTTATATGTTAGTTATCTGCATTTGCGTATATAGTTTCAATCAAAAAAATTACGTCATTTTTTTGCTTGATTATATAGTTTATTTTTATAGGCTTAAATAATTATATTCACATTTTGTATATTGTAAGTATTAATACCATCCTTTATAGCAGCTACAATGTAGTCAACATATCTTAATTTTTGTTTACTTTTAGCTAGTTATAAAATTAACTGTAATCTTTTCATTAACACCTATTTATATGTTATAAATTTAATATAAGTATTGTTTATTACTTACCATATCTATGCATAATTATTTTATTAGTAAAATATATGAAGTGTCAACACCATTGGGAATGTTTAATTGAGAGCTGTCGATTCAAATCCTACTATCAAAGTATTTCAATTTAATAATATAAATATAGTGTCCTATTCTTTTATAATTTATAACATTAGATTACTGACTTTTATGTAACTACTTTACTAACAATTTTGGTAAATCGATGTAAATTGATAAATAGCACTTGTGCAACAAGTCCTAGCATAATATGTCTTTAAAATCCGTCCTTTCCAAATTATCTAAATGTTAATAATTGAATAATATTACATTTATAATTGAAAACCAAAATATAAATTCATTATATTGACCCCTAAATAAATTCTTACTATAAAAATTTATAAAACAAAATAATTATTCGACAATATAAAAATTAAATCATTATACCTGTAACTAGTGCCTAAAAAAGCAATGGCATCGTGCGGGGGGGGGCGGCAAGGGGGCATCATGCCCCGGGCGCCGCTCAAAAGGGCGCCAAATAGTCCGCTAAACTATTTAAACATACATATGAAATTGTATCGCCTAGGGGGCGCTGTAAAAGTATTTTGCCCCGGGCGCGAGTTAAGCTCGCTACGCTACTGTAACAAAGTACACTACTATTCAATGTCTTATAAATCTATTATATACAAATATCTGTTTAGAAATATTGTACATTTAAAGTAGTTAGGTTTTTTTGTAATTTGAGTAATTTTCTTTATAGCTTTAAGGCTTAGAAAAGTATTGTTGATTGCTATTTTCAAGTATTTAATATAATATTAACATACAGATGTAGTTTTTTATTTGTACGTAAATACATAAAAATCTCTGATCACATTTAAATATTTACGTATGAAATTTTTTAACTTTCTAAACCTATAAATTTACAATAGGAAATATTTTTTGTGTTATTTTCAACCCGTAGTATAAGTCCATTACAATTCATTAGGAGAGTTGAGGAAAAACCGATTTACATTAAAGCTTCAATCTAGTTATTGATAATTAAAAACAGTTTTATATGTTACTGAATTGTTAAATGTTACTGTAGTATTTAATTTTCAGGTAGACTCGAAATCGTACCAGAATCTTGTCGAAATGGATCCTGCTCGGGAACGTCTTAGTGTGCTTAATAAAACATTTAATCTATAAATTTATTTTATAAATATATGTTTTTTTTTAAAACGTAGATTTTTTTATTTAAAATTCATTTTCATAGCCTAAATATATATAGGGTATACATAGAAAATATGTTGTGAGTGTGACATTATATTTAGACAATAAGACAATGAAACAAAATTTTATTTAAAAATAAATATGAGTGAATGTGTCCAACAATGTCCGTTCCTTATTTTATCTATAATCTGACAATTGACAGCTACAAGAAAATGTCAGGTCATTAGGTCATTTTTTTCTGTGCAAAAGTGAGTAGTAACTGTTTTTCTGCAATTTCATTATTTTGCGCGTTGTTTGATTTTATTTTAAAGTAATGTAAATATGTAATATTAGAATACGATAGTTTCTAAGTACTTAGCTACGAGCAGTAAATGGTTGATTATAGTTTAAACGGTACAATAAAACAAAGCAACATTGCCGTCCACGCGGAATTGTTTGTTCATTATAATGGAAAACCTTGAGCAGAGTAACAATAAAAACGTGTCTCTCAGCTTAATCGCCGAATATGGCTCTGAATCTGATTCTGAGGACACTCGATCGAACGATAATACAGGAAATGATGATTCCGACGCGGTGGAGCTCAGTGAAATGGTTTTGAAGAATAATATTATAAACGCGTGCGCCCATGGGCCGCTGTCCGAAGGCGACAGTGATACAAGTGTTGTACGACACATGATAATAGATAGTTCAGAAAGTGGTGTGGTAGAATATGATGTAACGGAGTACAGAGATGTGGACAGTGACTCCGACTCCAGTTCAGATGATTCTAGTGATAGTGATAGTGATGTAGATTCTGTTAAAGACATCGAGGAATTTTCTAGCGGGTATTTGTACTAATTATTTCATGTTATACACTTAAATATTTACAAAAGTTATTGAACTATTTTATTTTAATTATATAATGGTTTTAGTGATGAACTGGAAAGTAATAATCGTTCTGGAAAACTAGAACCTCCTAAAGTACATGGTGAATTGGGTCTTGATGACTTACCGCCTATAGAAGATCTTGCCATAAGCTTACCGTCTCAAGAAACTTCTAAAATTGGAACCATTAGCAGTATAGTTGATAAATTAGGTAAATATTTAATTTTATTTTTAAATAGGCATATAAATTTGTTGTTTGTTTAAATGGATTTTTATTTATATTTTTCCAATTATAATTCCTCACTGTTTTACATTATCATACTTTAAAATAATTTATTTGCTCCAAATAAATATTTTACACATTTGCTTGTTGGCTTTTACAGTGATAGTTCGAGCATATCCAGAAACACCATTAGTAGATCTGGACAGTATTCTGTTTTTGGATAATGGAGCTAAAACATTGGGAAAAGTGTTTGATGTTTTTGGACCTGTAAGTAGTATTTCCTTTAGCTATTTTTTTTTACAATAATAGTAGGGTATACTGTAGGCAGAGGGAACATACTTGTGGATGAGTGACCATGTGTGTGAATGTGTGATCCTATGTTTGGTGAGCAATGTCATGTGTGGATATGTGGTCGCATGTGGATCAGTAATCTCATGTGTGGATGATGGATCACAAGTGTGGATGAGTGATCTTATGTGTGGATGTGGGATCCCACATTCATGTGTAAAATTGTATCAATATATGTTGCAGATGTATTCAGATGAAAGTAGAGAATGAAGTATCTGAAGATGAGAAAAAAATCTTTCTGAAAAAATAAGGCTGAAAAAAAATTATTGAAAAATTCTTATCCAAACCTATATTTTATTTTACAGGTAACAGAACCAAATTATTGTGTCCGTTTTAATTCTGAGGATCATGTCAAAGAGCGAGGAGTTCAGCCTGGCATGGAAGTGTTCATTGCACCTCGGACCCAACACACTAAATTTGTTTTTCTCACTGAACTTATGAAGTAAGTTGGAAATTTTAGTGCATAGATAACTCAAGTTCAAATTTTGTCTTTATATTATACGAGTATACACATGGCATAGTGAGATTTTCCAGAGGGGGCCACAACTTTGGTTTGGGAGTAATCCTTTTTTTAATGCTTAATTTATCATTATTATAAATTCAGGTTTGGGCACCAGATCATTGTGGCTGGCACCTGGCTTTGTAATAGACTTGTTATCATTTCCCCATGGTCACATGGAAATAATTGAGATTTGTGTATATGGTATGATATGTGTATATGTTTATAATAATGTAAGTATGTTTACAATAATAAGTTTGATAACTTTGATCTTCAAAAATGTAATACAGCTTTCTTTGATTTGCATCAAAAGTACCTGGGATTAGTAAGTTCAACCAAAATCACTGTTTATCTTTATAATACATATTATTATAAATATCCAGGTAAAAAAAATGAAGCTCTTTATATTCTACATATCAAATTTAGGAATTGTTAAAACATGTTATATATGTATACTGTTTTTCAAAAAGTTTTTAGTTTCTCCTGAAATTTGCCTAAGAGGCTGTTAGCATTTTGTTTTAAAATATTTTTTATTTCCAGAGTGAAAGGATCAGATGCATCATGGTTGAACGATATAGAACCTCCGCCGAGCCATGTCGACTTCTCCGACGATGAGGAAGAGAGGCGCGCTAACAAAGCTAAAAAAGAACAGAAACAAAACAAACAAGATACATCAGAAAACGGCGAGAATTCTAAAACTCCTAGAAAAATGCTTGAAGCAAAACGTAATCAAAGACCATCGGAATCTAGTAGTAGGTTTGGAGGGTCCAGCCGCGGCCGGAACTCAGTACCTTCAGGTTTCAGAAGAAACCCTTTCCATTACACAAGACCTCAGAGACCGTTCGAGGATCAGGAGATGAGAACGCCACCCCCTCACCCTAATGTAGACCCTGGAGGTCCTATAATGCCTCCTCCTGGTTTCAGTCCGATGTTCCCACATTTCAATCCCACTACGCCACCTCCATATATAATGAATAGGATGCAATTTAGAAATCCGAGAATGCAATTCATGAATTTCGCATTCAGACAGAATATGCCAGTTTTTGGGTCTAATTTCTGTAGTATGCCTGGGCAGCCTCCGCAATGGGGACCCCCGCCTCCACCTGGGACCTAGATCTAGGACTAAATCTGGGTCTATGTCTGGTTCTGGGTCTAGGACTAAGCACAATAGGTAAGTATATTATAGTCAATAAATAGCTAGTGCTGTGCTAACAATACTAGTTTGCTTATCCAAATATCTATATTTATAATAAATAAAACTTATTGCAAATTTTTGATGTTTTATTTATTTATCCAATGTTTTTTATTGATAATTAATATTTTAATTCTTATTAGTACTATAATGTTCATATTGTTTTATAAAAACTAAGACAGATGATAAGGAACTAAATCAAAGACCAATAATTTTGTGATTTCTTTATTAAATATTTCATTGTTAGAAATTAACTAACGATCGAATTTCATAAATGTTAAAATAATAAAAAAAAGGTTTATAATAATAAAGTACTACAGCTAAAAAATACTGCTCTTGGACTATGCAGAACTAAACAAACGTTGTAATTCCTGCTGCCCTTATTGACGATAGTCAATGAAACTGGTTAAAATTATAAAAATTTTGCACTCACATGATCACAACGTAAAATGATAGCCATTTCACAAATACAAGAATATAAAATCTCACACTACAACTAAATATTCCTTGCTGTATGAATATAATATGTATTGATTTTAATTAAAATCCTTGAGTACATAGCGTTGGTAATATAAGATAGATAAATAGATAGATATAGCCTATATATTGTTATTATAACGATTATGTAACTTGACTTAGAAAAATATTTCTAAGATCTATAATATAAAGCATGATTATTATATTATTAAATATATAAAATAAAATGTCAACGAAATTCATGATGTGTCATTCTGGTGGCACAATAGTGGCAGTGTAAAAACAAAATGTATTATATATATGCACAATTAAAAATAATAAAAATTTCGATTAAAATGCAAATTATGCGAATTTTAAATGCTCAATTTATAAGAAATAAATGAATTATAAATTGTACCACCATGTTTTGTATAGATTAAACAAAGGGGAAACAATAAATGCAATCAACCGGGCAATCACTCTAACATTCCATAAATAATTATTTTTTCGTTTATTGCCAAACCATAAGGCCCGCTGTTCTGAAACTAACGCTTATACAGCTCAGTTTATTAAAGTTTTTCTTATTTAATTGGAATTTTATTATTTTTTTATTAAAATAAGTATTGAGGTGTTTTAGATTAGTTTGAATGTTTTGAATCTTTTTATAGTTGAGTATATAATACATACATATATTTTTAGATATTCTATTTTATCTTACGTTTGATTTGCTAGTGATAAAAATGGTACTCAAATATTTAACTCCATTTTGTAAGTGAAGTCATATATATTTGTTTAAATGACATTAGTTACAGTACCATTATCCGGTTAGAGTTCAAAAAGTATTAATTGACACAGAGTGTAACTTAAATAAAGAGAGCAATTAAATACTAACGTACATTAATAATTAATGAACTTAATGATAACTGTATAAGCGTTAGTTTTAGAAAAAACGGCAACAGAATCACACTAAACTTAACGAAAACCACAAAGCCAATAGGGCCATTGTATTTAACTTAAAAACGAACCTAACCTACTCGGGGATATAATATAAGGTCATTGCGTGGATTAACTGATTGTATTAACTTATCTTTAGTTATAAAAATACAGATTCATTATTTAAATAAACACTCAGTTGCCTTGAGACTCACCACAATAAAAATGCCTCTTCGGCTTTTCTTAATAGATGATAAGGTTAAAATTATATATTACCGACGAAATTATAGAAAACGGTAGAGCAGTCTTCCATTAAATACGTAAAAATATACTTTTAACGAAATAAGTAAGGCGATTACGAATAATAAGCGTCGATCAATCGATATAAATATCGATTTTTTTTTATATTAGTGAGATTGTAGGGCGGACATGTCAGACCTTTTATGTTTGTTACTATTATTAATTTTCGATCGTTACATTATAATAATAGTATACGTATCGAATAATTGTGTCTTAATTAGGCGAATCGATTATTTATTCGTAATCGCCGAACTCACCGAGCGTACATCACTAAGACAATAAGAATAATTTGATCTCAAAATATAAACTTAACACTAATGAAATTATATTTAATCAGCTACGATTAGTCGAAAGGTTACAATTTCGTATCGATTACACTTTAGGAACTATACTACTGTACAGATATGAAGAAAATAATTTCTTAAAAATATTCATAGTAGCGAGTAATACTTTGAAAGACCTTCCGTGTGGAAAACGAAAAAGGAACATTAAAATAGTAAATTAAAATATTAAAATGTACTACAATTAGCGCGGCCGTCTCACAGCCCTACACAAAGTACATACATGACACAGGCAATACGTAAACAAATATAATAATAATATATAAGTTTTCAATGTATTGCTAAAATAATTAGCTAACATCGTATCACTTGTTCGTGTGGTGTTGCCAGTTAATATTTAGAATATTTGCTTTATCTAAGACACTACTCTCTACGATCTAGTATTCACAGAGGTCGATACACTTAGACACGGAAAGGCGAAACAGCGTGCTTACTACGCGATATCCAATATTTAATGTTCACTTTAACACGTTATATTATTAGCAAAATAATTCAAAATGTTTCGAGTGTGGCAACATCGAGACATCGTATTTTAGTATTGTTATAGGAGACGCGATGCGGCCACTCGCGAGATTAATCATTAACTTATTATTACAATATACGATATATTTATTATAATAGACAGCCAATCAGACGCTACTTATGAATAATTATTACTACTCAAAAATATTTTTCGATACTAAAATAACGCATCTGCATTTTTGAGGGAAACCGAAAAAATCACATTTGCCGAATCACTTGTTTTTTTTTTTTTAAATACCCACAAACGATTGTAGTTGAGATCTCCAAAAACTTTCACATTTTAAGTAATACGATTGAACTGTGACAATTTGATTAATCGGAATGGTTATTTGGAACAACCGTTATCGATTGTAACAACTATTAATATCATAAGAGCTCAATGGTTACAATTAACCACAAAATCAAATAATCGCCAATTCAACCGAACTATCGACAAAATGGCGCCGTGGGTACCAATGTAAGTATCAAAGTAAGTACGATACGCTGAAGGCAACAGTACATTAAAACTACGTTTCATTACAATAAGTAAATATGTAGACTCTATGGTAGAGTATCGGAAAATATTATAAATCTATACGATATCGATTAATATATGAGACATTGTACATGAAAACTGCTGGATACAACTAAAAAAATACTACACTATCAAATCTACGGGCTATTGCGTGTTAATTAATAAGTGGCATTAGTTTCCATGTAGAATGTATTAATTGTGACATTTGTTCTCGATCAAAAGTTTTCTCTTTTTTGTGTCAATGAGTATATTTTGTTGCGAAATGCGACCGGCGTCCGAACGACACTAGGAAAATACCTCTACATATTACATACATATATATAAAAAATTCTTATACTATCATTACTTTTAATATGGCTCAGATTATATATATTTGGAGCGACGATCGACCGATATTTCGAGAACATTCTATAGTAATTCTCGAACACTGCCGAACTAATCGCGGTTATTGTGAAAAAACCGCTCGGACGCCGCTCGCCGGTCGCCATTGTAAAGCTTTAGCAGTTACGATTAAATATCCACTTCAATAAATAATCATCACCAATTTTAAATGCATCGACAGTCATTTTAATTAGGGATCATTGTAGTAGCATTCATTATATTTCCAATTAGGCCGCAGATAAATAACACTAACAGTTAGGAAGACATATTGCTAACTCCATCACACTCTGATTTTATAGAATGTCTAAGACACATTAGTCTGAAAATGGCACGAGCTATCGTTTTACTGTCGATTTATTATATATTTAATACGAACGAACGGCTTTTAATGCTACCACAATAATAGTCTTAGCGTCTACCCCGAAGATGAGTTATTAAGTGCAAGAGTTTCATCCATTTCGTTAAAGCCGTGCGGGAAGACGAGGCGATATCGTCAACAAAATGGACGAATATATTTTAAGGAATACATTGATTGTTTGTTTTGACGACTTCTTAAGGCTCAGTGAACGAACGTTTGTTTTTAAAAAACCCAATTTATAACCCTTTTCAATTTGCATGAAGTACATAGTAAAAATACCCATCACTTAATAAGAGTAATAGTAACGCATAAGCGAAATAATACCGATTTGATTTCACTATCGATATTTCTTTTCGCAAACATAAAAAAAAATACTCAATCATTCGAGTAAGAACGCATACAATATAATTTCAATAAGCGAAACAACATCGATTATTTCCATCGATATCTTTATAGATAACGATAAATTGGAATGTGTCAAATCGTTCGTTCAGGCCCAGCGACGTCACTTCCACTTGAAAGGTATCAGAAGTATGGGGTAGACCCTAAAGTTCTCACATTATGTGTTCTCAACAGGCCTGATGGTGCAGTCACCGACGGTCGTGATGGGTGTGATGGTGACCGAACTTGGGGCTGATACTGTTTCCTGCTGTTCATCCTTCTCCTCGTTCGGAGGTAATTTTACTATTTGGCAATCCCCAACGGTCATTATTTGCGTTTCTATACCAACTGGCGGTACATTTTCTTCGGGTTCCACTCTAGAGTCCTCGTCGTCTGATGATGAATCTGATACGTCTATGGTTCGGTCGTGGGAAGCCTCGCTGGTGCCAGTTTGGTCGGGATCTATATTCCTGTCAGGGTCAACGCTAGTCACTCCGTAAGAATATGCCAGAGGATTGTACATCATTTCAGTTAAGTATGAGAAATCGCCGAATGGAAGGTTTGTTGCGTTGTAGTTCTCGTTGGGTCGTCCGTCTGGAATATATAATTTTTAATGTCAACATATGTTTTTTTATTAAATATGTATTACCCTGTAACCAACGTGCAATTTTTATCATCTTAACTTTTAAATTTTATAAAGTAGTGTTTGTAGAAACACGTGATGATCTTTATAAGATTTTTTAATGTAGGTATTAACTGTCAAAACCATGCACATTTTTTTTTATATTTAACGATATAATATAGAAGAAACATACTTATTATGTTAGATACAAGCAAAGCAGGCAAGTTAATCCATAAATATATTATCAATATATAGAGTTAGTTGAGAAATTATGAATATTTGAAGTTAATATAATTATACACCCATAGACAATTAAAATATAGACACCACCATTATATGCATATATATTAAAAAAAAAACAGTAAATTAGTAAACCGTTAAGCTGCCAACAAAATATCGTAATCTACTATACAAATACCGATTAGTACCGACAATTTTCCCATTAAAATATTGTTTTTGACAATAATTTAGTTTGTTCATGCCACTTAACGTGTGATAGATACTAACAAAACTTGCTTATTTCCGCGGCTAGCCCGTACTGCATCGGTATTGACATTTCCATACCTAAGGAAAGACTTGATTAGCACAGCGTTATGCGATTGGCGTAGCTAAGTTACGTTAGCAATATAAAAATGGCAATATAAAAAAAACAAGATAAATTTAACACTCAGAGACAATAATTAGCGTTAAATTGACATATATCCAAAAGTATGTGTTACCGGTTTAACGTCGAATTAACCGTAATTTTAAGAATGCAAATATGAATAAAAAAATAAGAAAAATCTAACTTTGTTTCCGTTATTTGCAAAGAATCGTGAGACTGAAATAAATTTAAGTGCTCTCTAAACAAGTAAAAAATGTGTCTACGTCATTTTTTAGTTAGACGTTGCCATATAATTACATGAGTTCATCAACTTTTCTACGCCAAAACACGTAATCGCATTCCGTCCATTTTTATTATTTTGTTAAGCTTTTGTATTTCAAAGCAAAATAATTTAAAAAAATACCATAATAATTCTGTAATATAAACACTGACATATTATCAAGAGAAAGGCATTATTAAATGCCACTTGTATAAGACCATAAAAAAAAAAATAATATGAGAATAAAAAACAAAAACGAATGGAATGAACACGATGTTGGTAAAAAGGAAAAAAAGCATAAATGCTATGAGGCTACACACACACGCTCACACACGACTATGTAATTTATTACAAACTAAATACAACTATATTTCAATATAAATAAAGTTTAAATTTATTTATAACTTTTAAGATGAAATAAACGGCCATTGTCCATGTATATATATAGTTTTACAGAAAAGACACAAACCAAATTCAACTTTATTATATATTACTTAAGTTTAAATTAATTTATTGTTTTCAAGATGAATTTTTCGGCCATTGTTCATACATTTTTAGTTTTACGATTAATCACTAGTTAAAAAAAGTCTCAAGTCATTGACGTTGTTATAATAATGAAACACCGGCAACTTTAAAACTGGGTTTTTCCTGCACACTTTAGATTTATGATATAGAATATACTTTTGATCTAATTAAATGATATGAAATTAGACATAATTTTTTATTTTTCTAGTTTTTTTCTTCAAGTAACGTGTGTTTTTTAATAAATTATTTTTAAATTTGTATTTAATGGCGTGTCTGTCTGCTGTTTGAGGATGTAAAAGTATAATTTTAATATTTATTAGCTACACGGTCGTAACAATTGTATTTTTGGTGTGATTACGAATACATATATAAGTATATAAAATGTTCTATGATAAAATAGCGTTTGAAATTACAATAATAATTTGATATAATTTACTATCTAAATTTAGTGTTTCTATAATATTTACTGATAAAAATTATTA
>FASU01029417.1:29351-40404 GCA_001486225.1 Heliconius pardalinus sergestus
CTATATTATTTAGGTATATATTACATTACTTTCGTAGTTAAAATTAGGAAATAAAAGGTCTTGTTTTATAATATTATTTAGGTATTTTTGTGGGTATTGTTATTGTTATTGGTTTTTCCAAAAGTGCGGAATCTATAAAAAAAATTAAAAGCCGTAGAGTCTATATTAGACCACCAACGAAACAAGATATCGACTTTAATCATCAAAAAATATACACGTCGAGTTGGGAGCCCCTTCGGTATTTCCGTTGGTTGATAAATAAACGGATTCATTCTACCTGTGTTTTATCAATTTGATTTCGAAAAATAATGTAAACGGGATTTTATTTGCTTTGAATTTTATTTTTTAAGCAATGGACGAAATTTTTTTTATTATTATAAACTTATTTGAAATATCTGTTACTTTCCTTTAAACTATATACTTTACTACCTAAACATTGTGGGTTCATTACCTACTTGAAAAAAAAAACATATAGTGTGATCATATAAATATATGTACGTATATATTTATATTATGTTCACTATAAACTCACCGCCTTGAGTAGGTAAGAAGTAATTCTTCGGCGGGCGTCCGCGTTTACGTTTCAACAGAAGCTGATGTCCAGATAAAGCTCCGCTCGGCACAGCTCCACCCGTTAGTACGCATCCTTCCATGTCTAAATATATGTAAAATAAGATTTATTTAGTTGATGCTTTTCCAGATGTAGACAAGAAGACAAGACATTGGGTGGTTAGTGCCGAAATGACGAAATTTGTCTATGCCAGAGTTCGGAAATTAAAATGATTCATTCCCCGGACGCGGATAGAATTCACAACCGCCACGTTTACAAGCAGTCTCTAGGGCTCGTATTTATTAATTTTATCAATGAAAACGGCATCTCAAGATTGATCTCAGAGTTACGAAGAGAATGGTTCATAAATACGGGCTTAGGACAAAAATCTAAAAATAAGATTCTTTCTGAATCTTTTTAAAAGAAATGTAAAGTTAAAATTAACAAACGAAAGCCTCTTTCGTTCAAAATGTAAAAAAAAGTTCGAAAACGAGCGAATAAAATTTAATATGAATTTACATCATGTTAAACTAGACAACTAAGTAATTTTAAGCAAAAGAACAATATAATATGTTGTAAAATAGATAACGACGTACGAATTATTCATGGCCATTGCTTTTTTATTCTCATGATATTTTTTTTTTTATTTCTCCTATTTTCATTACATTTTTTATACCTGGCACATTTTGTTTACGGACTGTCAATAAAAAACCCAAAAAGGATTCTTTCTACCTGTATTTTATCAAAAAGTTTATTGTACAAAAAACCTAGCAATAATATAATGTTGAAAAATTCTATATTTTGCAGTTTATTATATATTTTTACCTTTTATTGTGTAGTCGACATATTTTGTTAACATTAGCGAATTTATTTTTCACTCCAGATTTTCTAACAAAAACTGCTGAATTAATTATAAATTTTGTTATGTAAATATTCGTGTGTGTAAGATTCAATAGATTGCATTGTATACAATTAGATATTTTTAAAGGCCAGTGTGGAGTAATTTTTTTTTCCAATATTTATTTTATTTTTTGTTATAAATAAATTTATAGAGTATATTAAAAATAATTTTATATCGTATATTTTTAGGTCTATGTTTAGGACTTTGATTTGCTTTTTTCCTTTTCTTTATTGTAATAGATTCTATATTTATTCTTATTTCCATGGTTGCCTGTAACAGATCACTTGGCAAGTGATAGGGCCGCTATTGAACATAATAACTAGATATATATTTTATTGATAATTTTTCAAATTTTATATATAATTAAGTATTATTATAATAATTTTTATACAAATAATTAAAAACACATACCCAACGAGGTTTTAGGCGGTCGTCCCCTCCGTTTCTTGATCTTGGGCGTCAGCGGTAAGGGCGTCTTGCGCGGTCTGCCGCGTCCCCTCCGCGGCGGGTCTATGAGGTCCCCCGGGCTGATCTCGTTGCGTACCGGGTCGAGGGTAGAGTTTAATACCACCTATATTTTAATTACAATTAATTTTAATTTAAAGGTAATTGGGGGTTCAATTCTGTTGGTCTTTTCCTGTTGGGTCCATCGAGTTCAATTGGCGTAAATGACAATTTTAATATTTTAATGACGAAACTGTTTTTTTTTATTTTTTTGTTTTATTGAATTGTGTTATAAATAATTATTAATATAAATAATCACCGAAAATAGAAAATCTATTTAATACAAAATGATAATAATTCCAAGGAATAATTTTTGTGTAGCGATAAGTAAAAATCTCCCTAGAGACGCTAACAGCTTAAAAATAAATAAGTTGTAACAAGAGTATAAGAATTTCGACGTCGCTAGATAAGAACGTATGGCTTAATTTGCGACCAGCGCTTGGACCGTGTCCAAGAATAGAGTTCCAACCCGGCTACGTAAAATTTTTTTAAAAGATTTTTTACAGATAAAATAGAGGTAGATAATAAAAAATAGAGGTACAACAATAACAGATTTTCCGTCCAGTTCAGTTCAATTCTTTTTTTTATACATTTTGAGCTGACAGTTTATAAATGTTATAATGTTAATATATTTTAATTGTTATGATTTGTATATATTTCTATTTGTATTTTTGAATATTGTTTTAATGTTCAAAAGAAACTATGTTATATTTAAAAGTGCAGTTTACAATTCACATAAGTTAAGTTTTCAGTTAGTATTTCTTAAGGAAAAAATATTTTTTCTAGTTTTTTATATTTACTTCAATTGCACTAAAAATTAAAAAACTATTTGCAAAAATATATTTTTTAAAAGCATATGATTATTTTAGAAAAAAACACTATTTTATAATTAATCTAGTATAAATATATGGTATGTATGTGTAAATTAATCTGCCAAAGTGCCCCACCACTATAGTTATTAAAATAAAATAAATGTCTAATGAAAACGTTTATTGATTGGTTATACTTAATCTATGACTCCATATGTAACGTAGTTAAAGCTAAAAAATGCATTTAGTTCCGAGATTTGCATATCTCTATAGTCGGCGTAAGTGCAGGACCTTAATGCAAAAGTATTTGTTACAGTAGATAGTAAAAAAAACTTAAAAGCTACTTAAATACTTGAAAAAGGTTCTAGATTTTACTGTTTTATCGATAGACCTAGACAGACTCCTAGCACAATTATATAGAAAGATACGTCAAGTAATCATTGTCATGATTTTTTTTCCAAGAAATCCAAATTCAAGATCTTGCATTGACGCCGACGATTATTATGTATAGTATAAGAGTACGTATATGAGAAGCATTCGAGTCTAACGTTTCTATATAAGCGAATACAATAAAGATTTATTTTTCGACACTCTTTTTTCCTATCCCTTTATTTTTGGCACAACATTTGTTACATTTGTCATCGTATTTAGTACACTCCTTGTGTAACCAATTAGAGCAATGAGCGCATCGGAACCAGTCGTTCTTTATTTCAGTAATATCTTGAGTTCCTTGACATTCTAAGCAAGTCACATCAATATTACTACTGTTCTGTTGAATAGTTGGGGTATTCTGGTTTGGAATTTGCTCAGGTGGTTTGAGAAGTTCGGCAACAGTGTTAGGATCATAAGGATACACTCCAGTCGAATTAAATCCTAAAATGCTTGATAAGGGCAAAGCAAATTTGCACCAAGAATTTGCTATCAATTTTGTAATATGATAAGGATTCAAGAAACTTCCTTCATTATTGATGTACCAATTTGTCACTTCAGTTGCAAAATAACCGTTAAAAGGCTTAGAGAACGCTTTGTCCAACGGATTTAGAGTTTGTGTGGTATGACTTGGTAGGCAGAGGATAATTATGTCGTTTTCTTCAGCTATTTCAAGCATTTCAAAAGAATACGAAAGAGAATAATATGGATCCAAAATTAAGAGGACTCTTCCGTCTGGTTTTCGAGGAATGAAATGCTCTTTCATCCATTTGTAAAATAAGTCGGCGTTAATGTACGATGATTTTTGATTTATATAAACTTCTGAACCTGGCGGTAGGTCGTCAAATATTTCTGGCTTTGGATCTTTTCCTTTCATTATTAGAACTGGTGGTAAGAAAGTGCCTTGAGCGTTGCAACAGGCGATCAAGGAAACATTATCACATTCCACTATATTGGCATCTTTATTTTTTACAGCCCTAGGTATAGTACGTCCGATTTTACTTTTAACTGGTATACTATTTTCAATCATGTTGTAAATCCGGTCAGGTTTATGAAGGAAATCGTTGTCAGTTAACAATTTTAATAACGCTTCAAAGTAATTATTAATTTCCTCCCGATTGATGCCGAGGGTTTTGGCGAGCGATAAATCCTCTTCTTTATTAGTATTAACATCTGGATGTCTCTTCATAAACCCTTTGAACCAATCGCGACCCACTTGTTTTTTATCTCTGTCGAATCTATGTGGTAGCTTCAATTTCTCAATAAATTCGTATATAATGGATTTTACGCGTGAATTGTTTAGAGGATATCTAATAGCTTTTAGCCTTTTTACGTGGGCGATTACTTTATGTTCGCTTTCAGGTCCAAGTCTTAACGCTCGACTGACAATCGGTTCGCCTTTTGACGACCAAACAATATGTCTTCGTAATGTTTTCAATGGAAGATCGTATACACGACTGGCCTCCATATCTGTTAATTTATTATTCGTAACGTCATCTACGGCTTTTCTCATTGTTTCATCTGACCATTTTCTAAATATGCTGGGTTTTTCAATTGGGACCTCTTCAACATCTTCTATTTCCTGAAATATCAAAGTTAGATTAAGAAATCACCACATTATTAGTTTCTGACTTACTTGTAGGGCTTGCCCCAAAAGTAGGACACTAACGCGGTGGGGTCACTATGACAGAATATTAAGAAAAGATAACATTCAGAAATAATAATGTGAAAGCCAATTTTCTAATATAGGAAGGTAAAAAATTTACATATCGTACATACCTTTTGAGACGATTTTTCCCAGATATAACAATAAAATCCACACTACGTTGTATATACGCCATATTGACAATGTTGATAAGCCGTTATCTATTTTATCTTAGCAGGGTACATTTAGGACGAGAGTATATAGGAATCTAAGTATAAGGAATACATATATAGGACCTTTAGGAATAAATAGGCCAAATTAGAATTTTAGGACATGTAAATAATATTGGGCAAATTTCGGATTATTATAGGCATCATGGAACATAATGACAGGGCTATAAGCACCACGGAATATAATGGTAAAAATATTTGCAGCACATACATACAGCACATTGTAATACGAGACTTAAGTATTTAGGACATAATAGAACCTAAAATTTAGTGCGGATAGGGACTAAATATTTAAAGCATAAAGGTAGCTTGGGACAAAAGTAAGGGTACATAAGCATCAAAGGACTTAGAAATTATAAAAAAATCTAAAAAATTTATAAAAATATTATAGAGCATTTGGAGACATCGGGACAGCATCTGACCGTAAATGCGACGCGGTTATGGGTTCGCTTTCCACCGCTTTGTCTCAACACTAGGCTAACCCTAGCTGGAAGCTAAAAAAAGAAAAATCAAACATAATAAGCCACGTATAGATCTTTACCTGATTACGAGGTGGCAGCATGACATCTCCACTGGGCGTAAAAACAAGATGGCCGGACTCACGGTGCGTAGTGCGTACCATTCCGGACATGACTTCAGAGTTGTTTTCCCTTTTAACAGTGACGTCACTGTTCATGTCAACAGTGGGGTCCTCCTGCAAGTTTTGTTTTGATTGTACCTGAACGTTTTGGAATATATCATTGGTTTTTTTATTTAATTTTTGTGCCTTTTTTGTTAGTATCCGCGTGGTTGAAATGTTGATATTATATTTCAGTTTTAAGTTAAATGGTACAGACATTACAATTTTTAGTTTTAAAATAAAATATTGTTTTACGCAATCAATAGTAATAATATCAACATTTCTATATTTATTTACCAATTGTTAAGTGATCCAGTTATTCATGACCATATCTATCCTTTTAATAGGATTCAGAAAATATCTCAGATAGAAGTGCATTCGCTACTTTCGTTTACATTGAAGTAATGTGTTAATAATTATTATTTACCAAAGTCCATATTTGAAAGGCTAAGAAAAGTTTTAAATAAGTCTCGTATACAGTGTGAATAAATCATACTATATATCTGCGGGTATTTTCTTTCTTTTCTTATTTTCTTTTCTTATAACAAATACCTATTAGATTTTTTATATAAAATATAAATCAGATTTCATCACACCCTATAAGACACGTGTTAGTTTTAATTTGTCAATATTAAATATAAAAAATTACAAACTGCTATTAAAAAAATAATTACAAAAATAAATTATAGTTTTTTTTTTTATCAGAAAATAAAAACAAATTAGATCCCATAAAATACTAATACATATTATAAGTTTTAACACATGACAGTATGGTCAACGAGCCGAGATCGCTCTGACGTTAGGCTTTCTCACATTTTAGGCATAGACAAAAAATATTTAATAATAAAATAAAAATCTTAAAACCAGCCATCTACAACTAACTTCAGGACGGCCACACATCAACCATACTATAAATTAAATGTTATATTTATATTAACACAAAACAAGTATTAGTAAAATAAATAACAAAACATAAAAGGCACTAACCCTTTCGCAGATCTTAGTGTGAACCCGCAGCTTGTCGGATCGAGCGAAGGAGCGCCCGCAGCCGCCGCACGTGAATGGTCTCTCGCCCGTGTGGGTTAGACGATGGCGAGAGAGGTGGGACGAGCGAGCGAATCTGGGGAAATATTAGTTTATTTTCAATATATATTAATATTTGTGCGGGTATTAAGATTGGTGGGCAATGGGGCCGGAATCGTCTGCCTCATGCTTAAAGATCTTAAAAAAGGCAAAAAAGTTTATCGATTGGACAAAACTCTAAAAAGCGAATCGGCTAATCGAAATAGAAATGGCGAGACAAGGTAACCCATTACAATTAAGGAGTTTAGTAAGAATAGAAGATCTAGAGAGAGGTTTTTGCCTAATAATGGAACATCATATATAAGTTTATAAAATAAAAATAGAATGTATAACAAGATATATTGATAAACTATATTGACATTATAGTTCACTTAAGCCTCTTTAAAGATCTTTTCCGTCTTGTAAAGATCGTCAATTTTCTCGTCAACTTTTCCATAAGATGAGAATTATCGAAATTCCATTACAAACGAATATCAAAACAAATTAATACAATATTTTAAAAACGTCACGACGCAGCGGCATTACTGTAAACGCCATGGTTCTAAGTTAGATTCCCACTTGAAATTATTTTATACACTCATTTCTAAATTTTAAGCAAACGGCGGCGTTGAATTCCGCCACTCAACATGGATGCCCCAAAAATGGGTGACAAGTAGAAAGTGGTGTGTCTTAACACTGCTAACCTCGCGAAGTGCGGGATGCAACATAATGAATCTTTAAAAAAATACCAAATTACCTGACATCACAAACATCGCACACGTGGGGACGTCCATCTTGCGACTCGTTGGCGCCAGAGTCCGATATCGAACCGCTGGAATCTGTCTCTTCATCATCATCCATACCTTGTTTGTTTGCTTTCTCTGTAAATTAGTTTTGATTATATAATTTTACATATAATAATGTAAAATTAATAGTTAATTTAAATTTCAACAAAATAAAATTATTTAAAGAAGGATTGAGACGTAATAAACGTGATAGTAAAGAATCTTTTTCCGTTACCGTCTCTCTGAGATCGTAAGGATATAAAATATACTAAAAAAAAACTAAATCTCGACACGCTAAACGGTTTACAAATTTTAACATGTTTATCTTATCACATGAGAATTATGAAATTTAAGGATTTACATATTTAAAATTAATCTGTAAATCTTATGTACAGACATCACGTGACCCATCAAGATAATAATCCTTCATTTTTTATGAAACAATTGTATAAATGGTCGTTATGGCGCAACTGTAGAGTTGTGAATTCGATTCCTAGTCGAGGGAATGAAATATTTAAAATTTTCGTTTTATCGCTCTGGTAACGAGGTAAATCATTGACTTCTGGCACACGCAATGCCTCGCAATTCTACGAAAAGTTCAGCTCATACTGTTATTACTATCTTTTAAAGTCCTTGAAAAGTTCTCACGGGAAATTACCTAATTTGCATATTTTATCTCTTAATAATATAAATGAACTGTTTCTAAACAGCATTCCTAATATAACTTTATTTTGAGTTATAAAATTTTTATGTTATTATAGCATTTTATTAATAAGCATAATTAATTTTATTTCATTTTAAGATCATTATAGCTTAAATATGAAATGTCAAACTAATTCAATAATCATTTTAAAATTATTATTAGATATACCTACTACAAGTAAAACAATTTTGATAGATAATTAATAAAGCACAACAGCGATTTTCGTAACTACACAACAAATATCTAAGTCATAAAAGGAAATAACACAAGAAACTAAACAGATCGGAGTGACCAATCCCTATTTTCTCCCTATATAGATAGAGAGAAAATAGAGATTGGTAAAAAAAAACATAAAAACAATACAAAATATATATGATATCAGCGTTCACTAGCACCTCACCGTCTGAATCGTCATGCTCGTTGTTCGTAGGCTTTTGCAGCACGGCGAGTTGTACCACCTTAATGCCGCCGGGTTTGGTGTCGTCTTTGTCGTTACCGTGGTTTGAGTTTGTGGCGCCTGAAACAAGAAATATTGTTTATTTTTATTTTGGCTTTAGCAGTTTTGCGTTTAGAAGAGCGGAACCCAACGCCGCACTTCGGCGTCTTATCAGGGAAAACTAAAATAGTGATTTTTCTGGGTGGAAATCGAATCCACGATCGATGACACAGTAAGGTGCAATATAAAACTCTTCCATTACTGAAATAACACAGACCCAGACATTTTACCCAGAGGATAACAAATATATTTTTTTAACCTATGCGGAAATGAACTCACGATTTTCCTGGTTCAATGCAGTCTAAAGTTAGAGCTATGTGCATATGAATTAAATCAATGAAAATTATAAGTGCAATGCATTAAACTGATAAACACAGTAAGTACTAAGCAACCCGAGAGCTTATTTCTTAATATTATTCACAAAAAGCTTATTAAAATTAAAGGAAACAGTAAAAAAAACATATTGTTGCAAGCGTAAGTAGTGAGTAAATTTACATTGACTTCCGAAAACAGTGTCGATTTCACTAAAGAAAAGGTCAAGTTAACAATGAACGGGACCACCTAAAGAGGTAGTATTGTGAAGCATTAAATACAGTAGAGAATTGGGTGACTTAAAAAAACAGCTTCTCACTTTTTCGTGGAAAAGTCTAGAGCAAAAGCCCGCCCAAATTGAGGCGGAACCCAACGCCGCGACTTGTCTTGTTACCGAAGAAAGGAAATGAAAATAACTTATAGCTCAATTGGGAAACGAATAGGGTGACATATTATTTTACACTATATAAAAAATGCAGATAATAAGAGAGATAAAATAAAAATAAATCGTTTTTTATGTATCCCATCCTTATCCCTTTGGCTATCCCAGGGTAGATCCCTTAGTCTATCCCATCTAGGAATGAATATGAAATATGAACCTACCAACAAAATGGGTTTCTTTAAAGAAGGGGCTTCATTGATATTAATAAAATTTCTAAGTATCGTATCGATTTTGTGTTGTAAGCGTATGTTGTTCCGCGAAACAAGCGTGAAACGTATATTTCATTAGATCAAAAGTGCCGTCATATGGAGGAACCGATTAATATGGAATCAATTTTCATATATTAATATATTGTTTTAATTTTAACATATTTAAGAAATTAAAGTATTATTTTAAACAACACATAGACTATTCGATTATATATTTACAAAAATGACGAAACTTAACATCGCAATTTATCTTGACAGAGCATACAATTCAAACCCCCGAAGTGGGACTCAATCTCAAACCACAAATTCAAATTCAATTCAATTCTACGATTTTCACTCCTAAATTTAGTATCATAAACTTGCTTAGAAGGTTAGAACTATAATGACTCAGGTATAGAACTTTTGTGGTCATAGAATTTAAACTAATAAAAGAAAACGAGTTTAGTTTAGTAAAGGAAATATCACAAAATGCTCGCACACCGACATTGCTACTTTAATGTAAATATTTTATTTTAGGGCGCGGCGGCTGGTTCTGTAAATAGATGTTTTTAAGATAGGCCCATAAAAACGTGCACTGTTATTTTTCTCGTTAACTTTATATCTGATAGAAGTTATATACCTACATAATATATATTTACTTAGATTGCTGTAACAAAATTGCAAGAAAATTAAATTTTGTTAGAATGTTATTGTTATAAATATAAATTAAATCAGCTAAACGTTCGTACATCCCGCATACGGCAGGGTAGGCAAATGGAACCTAGTGTTGAGACATTCCGTTGCCAACTTTCCACCGATTTCTTCGAGGCTTTGCGTGTTGAGTAGCGAAACTCAACGTCGGGCTTATAACTCTATAACGCTCCTTCCTTGTAAAGTTACGTCAAAAAAATGTAATGTGTGTAAAAAATTCTCGATAAAAAGAGAAAATTAAGTCTAGTCCTAATAAATAATCAACAGTCTATTGAGCACAGATTAGAAAATCTAATATTTCATACTATCGTGATTTTAATAAGAATTTTATTATAATATTATACATTTGTTATCTGTGATTCATCTACATTATGTTTATGTTGGCTGAGTGAGTCTGTGTGTATTATTGTAAAACAATGACTTATGCATACTTATTTAAAACACATTATATTGTTACGCGCTGCGATTTCAATTTATGGTCTGCCAGTTTTATTCGTCTTTTAGGTCAAGATCATAATCATTTGTATTAAATCATCTTAAAATTATATTATATAGGGTATTTTTCTTCATAATATAACAATAACTTTTAAATAAATATCAAGTTATAATAATAATAAATAAAATATATTGTCCTAAATAACAATTTAATATTTTTTTTATCAGCTTC
>FASU01029423.1:0-10473 GCA_001486225.1 Heliconius pardalinus sergestus
CGTCGAACGCTGAACGCGAAGTGGCGTGGCGTGGCGGTTATGGTGAAAAAGCTCTAGGTGTCTCCTGTCCCTATACTCTTTCATACATACAGCTTAACATACACAAATAACATATTAATAAAATTTCCCTTTACAATTAGTTACTGATAGACATAGGTAGTTCTACCTATCTTATGTATTTTTCGATTATTCTGTGTTTTGTTCGAGCTTCGAATTGAGACCGAACCTACAATGATCGCGTTTAAAACGCTAACGTTTCTAGCGCCGCTACGTCCTCGACATACATAACTCAATTGTAACATTACAAGAGACGGCAATGTAAAATTAAATCAAGTCGTTATCTCCGCCTTAATTCTAATCTTGTGTATTACGCGTGTGAATGCAGCCATTTGAATTGCAGATGCCGGACACGTCGCGCCTTTACGACGTGTGAAGAGCGCTGTGATATTACAATTTAGAACTGTCCTTGTTGAAACTTTGTTTTTTTAACAGGAATTTGGAAAATAATCAGGCCATTGAGCCGCAGCGGCACAACATGTGACTGTTAGCCATGGACGTAGGACTAGGGTGGTCGGGTGGACCGTGCGCTTGAAAATTTTAAAAAAAGTAAATTTTCACATAGACAAATCAGTTCAAAGCCTACTCTGAAAAATATCTCTAAATACGCTCATGCTGTAAACGTGATTATGTCTTTGATTCCCAACTCAGTGGAATAAATTATTATCATTTCCTCTCTTTGATAGCTTGACAAAGCGGAACTATATGGAAAATGGCTAACAGGGTGTCCAATCTATATGGTTCTCTCCCTCTCTAGAGAAACGGATAGATCCTGCTTTGCGGGAAAAGCGTGAAGCAGCTTTACACATTAAACTAATATAAAAGGATCTAATTAAAATCAGGTCCTCTACATAATTATCCTGGTTGCAGGATTTCGTCGGTGCTTAAACGTGTGAATACGAGCTATTTGAATTGCAAATCTCCGGCACGTCCTGTCGCAACGACCCACTGAGCATTCAATGGTATAGCGTCGCTGTACTCGTCTTGGAACTATTTCTGTTCCTTACATTTAAGTTTTTAATTCAAAATTTATGTTGAATCTTTTTAATGTTTGTCTAAAAGTTTAGAGTATTTTATTAACGTTAGCGCAATTTCTAACGTAATGACGCTTTTCGTAATATTGTAAGATGAAACTTAGTCCCTTAACACTCCCCTTACCATTTACCGACCAACGTTTGAGACATTGTGTTTAGAGTGGCGGAACTTAACGCCGCGCTTTGACCAGAGTACTCGAGCGAGGAAAATGAAAGTAATTCACTTATATAAAATTAATATTCAATATAGGCGATGTCAATATTCAAAATATCAATAATCTAAAAATCCTTTCTAAAAATAATATCCGCGAGTATATTTTAATTATACTCGTATAAAAAATATTGTACAAAAATATCTAAAACTCAACAAGATAAAACTGAAATACAACTTTTTATACCATTTTTTAAAATATATGATGTATGAGGGAGTGTCAGTTCATTCTGCATTGCAATGAGAGTCACGGTGAAATTGACAGCAATTAAATATATGGAAGCTTTTAGTTAGATTAATATTCTGAAACACACTGTTTTATAGAGCTAGCCTACATTTTTTTAGCATTGCGTGGAAGTGAAGTAGGGACAAAGTCCTGCTTCACGTTTTATCCCGTACAGCAGGGTAGGCAGAGAGTATATTTTGTCAAACTACTCTTTTTGCTTCTTTCGAGAGCGGGAATTGAAAATAAGTGAAATACAAAAAAATATATATTCATTTCAGTCGGCATAAAATTCAAGGTCTAAATTTCACTCGACAATTTTTTACGTTACTGTACTTCCAGCTTCTACTACCAGTTCTACTACTACTTGATATTTGGTTTGGTGCATAATCATGAAACATGGCCGAGTCAAATTTAAAGCTTGAATTTTATCCTGAGTGAAGACAGAACTCGGCACCGTGTGGACTGCTACTCCTCCTCATTTTTTGTCGGTGAAGTCGAGCATTTAACTTGGCTTGTTTTAGCTATTTTGAGAAAAACGTAACGTAACGTAAACACGGCAAATATACTTAAAACACCTTTGTTTAAAAATCAATTTAGTTCCAAATTCTTAGACAGTCGTCGAAGTTGAAACAAGATGAATAGTTCAAGCTCAGTGAGCGAGCCATCCATCACTGTTTTCGGTCCACGCTACGTATTTACAGTTGGTTTGTGGAACAATTGCTCCTCAAATATAACGAGGCCTTACAATTATGGGAAAAGGTCTGACACTGAGTCGTTTCCCATATCTATTATTATTGAAAAATCTATACTACTCGAGTAATTCCCATATAATAATGATATATGTATGTATGTACTTATACAACTATCGCTAACTTACAATTACCAATATTGTTTGTAAACCTAAATCAATATTAGACGACATAAGCGCGTACAGTTGCGTCGGCAGCGCACGAGGCACTGGCGGCGAGCCAGAGACTGATCAGCACTAATGGGGCTGCTTGTTGACGGCCATGCCATGAAATAATCTGAAATTACTGAAATCACTTCTATTTCAACTACGGGGTTTGAAGATTATTTTGAAAACTGAGGCCGTTGTGACGCAGTTTTTGACTGTAAACATGATAGTTACGGCTTCGAATCCTGCTGGTGAGTTAGTTTCATTTCCTCGTTCTGGTAATAGAGCAAAACGTAACGTTGAATTCGGAGTGTCTTAACATTAGGTTCCTTCTGTCTACTCTGCTATGCGCGAGACAATATGAAGATAAAAATCATAGTATATAGTAGTATTTATAGTATGATGACCGCCATGATGAGGTCTTATAATAATAAATTATTTTAATTAATATTATAGAGCCATTATTAGTTTAAATCGCAGCTAGACGCACCTCACATGTATTTAAAGACACTAAATAACCAAACATGTGCCACTTTATAAAGGCTCTTACACTGTCTAGACGCCATCTTATTAGTGTTCACTTAGTTCTTACTTAGAGAATATCGAACACACAACTATATGTTTACAAACAAACACTTCCCACTACGCCGCGGTGTCCTGCCTACACTGAGATATAAATTATATATATGTATATATATATATATATTTCACGCCGTTTTCCGCACTTAGCGGGGTAGGGAAAGGGAACCTGACAACCTAATGTTAAGACACTCTGTTCCATCGAATATTTCTATAAACGTTTTTTATCTTTCCTTATTTCCGTGTGGCGTTACATACTGATTTCCATTTTCCACTTATTTACATACATTGCGTATTAGATCGTTGAATACAAACCATTTTATCTTATAATATTCAGAATATTTCAACAATTTTTACTATAGAGAAAGAATATAATGAGATAGACTTCAAAAGTATTTACATATTATAGTATTTAAAAATGGAGAATACCTGAAGTAAACATTTTCTGTAACTTTTTAGAGACGTATTTCTCTTATAAAGTGGTGCACTCGTAAAACAAAAAGCTTAAGTAGTTCAATAGTTTGTGAATGCCTCTCATTCTCGTCCTCTTTACTTTACGAACCTTTTCTGAGAGTGTGCTGCGTGTAGAAGGATTGAATAGAAGTGTAACGTAAAATTATTTTTCAATTGTAAATGTGATTTTAATAGCTAATTCTGTTTTTTAAATGATTAAGGGATTCGCAATCTTCGACCAAATGATGATTCAACGGTTGACCCATACAATTTTTTTCTTTTCTCAAAACATTTTTCTAAACATAGCATATCTGTGTTTGTACTTCTCCATAGTCACGGTACGGAAAAGTCAACAGCAGTCCTTGGATTCTGATTTGGATGAACCCTATGAGTCGGTGACCCATCAACAGGAATACAGAGATATAAGAATACCTATACGTAGCTTTTCATACACGTACTCGTAAATATCGACCGACTATCAACAAATTATGTGCATATCATATTTATTACCAACTATTGACGTCAAGTATTACTTATCATTACTAACGATAATATTCTATTTTTCCTTTTATTATTATCATCACATAGCAGGGTAGGCAGAGGGAACCTGGGAACCTTAAAGTTTAAAGTGAACGAAAACGTCTTAACACTAGGTTTCCTATTATGTTAAGATACAGCGTGAAGCTAAAATTTTAAAAAAATAAACATTACTTAACGAAAATAAAATTAAAATTAAAAAAATAAACATTACTTAACGAATGTGAGTGTCTTAACTTGTATAACACATTCCATATTTATCTACCTTTCAGTATTGAAATCTGTTATGCAAAAATTGTATTACACATACAAATAAGTAGGATACGTGTCAACTTACAAATTGCAATACGTGATCATATCAAACGGGGCTTATATTGATATGAGGAGTCCTAGGAATATATCGCTAAAGACAGAGATGTTCACCTTGGCTCTTCGAGTTCTACTTTTGATCAAAAAAATGAATATTTTAGGTGTCCCGCATATAACAGGGTAGGCAGAGGAAACTTACTGTCAAGACACTCCGTTTTCTACTTTCTACAAAAATTTGTGACATTTTGTATTAAGAGACTTATTAAGAGATCACTTTCTCCTGATTTAAATCAAGAACAACTCAAGAGAACACTGTGATTTATTAGGTATTATTATTAGAAAATAATTCTAACTTAATTGAAATAAGTTTTCTTGACTAATAAACTTATAAGGCTGGCTATTGCCTTCGAGGTGCCCAAGGATAAACTAAAACATATTGTTATAAAATAAAAAACTTCACTCTTTTCCCCGCACACCATAGAAAGCTGAAGGAAGTGTTAAACCTCTTCATTCTCGTTAATGGAAACGGAATGTCTTTACACTAGGTTCCCAGATTCCCTATGCCAACACTGTTTTGTGTTCCGTCCTAGAATTAATTAATTTATAAATGTTCATAAAGCTTGTGTCAAAATTAATATTTTAATATTACAACTCAGTTACTATCATCAACCTTTTTAGATATCGAGGTCGCGTCGAAGTATTATCGCGTTAAAGTTGGGTTGTCAAGTTCAAGTTTCATTCGCAGCCGGAAGTTCTAGCTCTACTCTTAATAACTTTTAAAATATGTCTTGGAAGTCTCTGCGTAAGTCTTGTCAACTTCATGATAAATCCTTTGCCACATTAAAGCTATGAATATATTATAAATTGTATGATGATGGTTTTGGAGATTGTGGTGGATACTTGGGAGAAAAATTTACTTACATTTCATCGTTCTGGTAACAGGAGAAATACGGCGTTAAGTTCCGCAACTTAACACAATGTCTTAAAGTTAAGCGCACACCATCTGTTCCCAATACACGTTGGAAACGCAGTGTCTTAACTCTAGCTTCCCTCTGACTACACCGTTACAGCGTAATTCTACAAAAAATCCTTAATCACTCAAAATTCGTACATCATAATCAATGTAAAGAAAACACACAGACACGTACCTACTCTTTATATATTGTTATAAAATAAAAAAACGGGATTAAAACTTCTGAAAGGACCATTAATTAACTTTATTTCGCGAGGTTGGAACCCGACCGCGGCTTTTGTTTAACTTTCATTATTCCACGCTAATCCTAATTTTGCGCCGCGGAATATTCTTTTATTAATATTTTTCTCTATACAATTCTATATTTACAAAGCTAAATAAAGTACAAATATTGTAATATTTTTCATCTGTTGGACAATAGTCGTTTAGAATAATGAATATCGTTTTAGGTAGCTATTTTTTTCGTATTGAAGTTAATGTTTTTTGCCATATAATAAATTAATAATAAATTAATGTAAAGGAAAGAAATATTTTTAGAAAACGTATTAAGATTTTAACTTTTTTAATGATTTGTTAAAAAAAAACAAAAAATCCAGCTGCATAAAAGTTACTAGTACTTAGAAAGTTCGAGAAGTTAAAAGTATACTTCGTTCTGCTATTTTGACATTGTGTGGAGTAACGGAACACAACACCGCACTTTGTCTTGTTACCGGAGCAAGAAAATAAAACATTAAATAATTCAATTCCCGAATGAAAATTGAGCCCCCAAGGTCACATTTATAGTCATACAATTTGTCACTGCGCCATAAGAACCTGAGGAGATGCAAAAGAACTGAACTTAAATGAGTGCCGATTACGTATTCCTAATAAATTTCCTAATTTTTAAATTATGTAAAATACAACAATATAAAAATAGAGAATAATAATATAGACCAATTGTTTGAAGAGTCTTATCAGTTTTAAATAAAAACATTAAAACAAATCAGACCTTATCTAGCCCTACAAAAAAATTTAAACCAATGTTCATACAACATTAAAACATGTTCCCAGGACAGTGGACACACACACACCTCTATAGTAAACAATTACAACAAATTTCAATACAATTTCCTTACATTACAAAATAAGAAAATTATATAAAGATTTCTATTAAAATCAGAGGCAAATCGTCTGAGATTCCACAATTCCGAACAAATTACGGTGCCGTTGCAATCTTGTATTTCCGCGACCATCAAAGGTGGAATGCCTCTCCGTATCTAATCTTCGTTCCTATCTATCTAAGGAAATTGAAATGTGATATAACATTTTGCAACTCTATATGCGTTCGAGTATGTTGTACCTTAATATTAATATTTATTTGATAGTGAGTTATTTTGTACGAACGAACCGATCTTATTATTATTAAAAAATATATATATCTTATTATTAATATTAATTTTATATCTTTTATGTATATAATTTAATTTTATATATACGAGAAGAGATTTACTATTTAAAATATTAATATTTTTGAAGTAGGCTAGCGAAGAAAAAACAAACATTTAGAAATAACGAATAAATACGAGTACACCGAACAAATGCCTATAAAATACCCACTCTAGCACCAACTCCGAAAGTAACGGTTTTTGGATAGTAATTAAGTATATCAATAATTTTACTTATTATTGAAATTGAAAAAATTAAAATATTTTGACCACATGTAAAAGCTAGCAAGCTAGCTTTACTACAAATTAAATTTGTAGTTGTTAAATAAAATAACGATTTCAATTTATAAACATATATTTAAAATATAAGAAAGACTAAATTATGTATTTGATAAAATCCAGTTTGTGTAAGATGATACTCGTACATTCACACCAGGGTAAGTTTCATTTGCACATTGGAATCCCCAGGAAGTAATACCGACAAGAACATCTCCTTGATGAATGACAGGTCCGCCAGAATCACCTTGGCAAGCGTCTTTGCCGCCAACATCAAGAATACCAGTGCAAAGCATCTCTGGAGTAACATCTGGCCATCCAGCAAAACCAGGTTGAGTCTTTAAGAATGCATAACGCGCAGCACAGATAGCTTGGTTAATGACATCGACACCAACGTGCAATAGTATTGAAGAGGAAGGACCTCCAACCTGAAAAACAAAATATTTTGTATAACTAATTATTCAAAAATTAAAATGTGTATCTACTGCTAAAAATATAATTTTAAATTCAATGTTCTTGTAGACATAAAAATCAATATATCTTTAAAAAGAATGTATTACCCGAACATGTCCAAATCCTGCGGCAAAAACACGTGCATTGTCAGGTAAAACATATTGGGGACCAGCGATGCGGGCGACGCCGATGCTCCTGGATATCTGAGCATTGCTTGAAAGTGTGATGATAGCGATGTCGTTGAGTAGAATACTGTGGACGTAGTTTTCGTGCAATCTAATGCGAGAGACAAAGTGCAGCACGCCACCGGAGTTAGCTTGGGCTGAGCCGAGGCGTACGCGCCATTGGTTGATACTGTCACCGCTGTAAAAAATAATTTACATTTTTAACGTTTTTAAAGTGTATTCAAAAACATTTTTATACAAACGACTAGTATTCAAATTTTTATATGTTTTTCATTTAAAAAAAATACTTTTATAAAATACGAACAGTATTTTTATTATTTTTTATGAAACTTGAATCTATTGTTCTCTCTAGTAAAAGGATCTAATAATTCAATTTATGTAACCGAAAAATTTAACATGTTTTTTTAATAAATTGAAGATATTGTGTGACCTATTTATACAGTAGGATATAACTACTATAAATATCCTGCATGTATTCTGTATTTATTATAGTAATTTAAAAAAATAATAAGATAAACTTACACGTAGCAGTGCGCAGCTGACGCCACTGATCTTTCATTAAGAAGGGTACCACCACACCATGGCTGGAAGTTCGTTCCCCAGAAACCGTATTGCATGTTGGCCATAAAGGGATATTGCTGGATGCTAGCTGATTCACCACCAATGATGCGACTAGCATCTTTAGGAACCGCTGTAAAAAATCATAAACAAAATTAACACATCAAATAGAAAATAAAAAAATAAAACAATAATATAAATAAAAGTAAAAATTAGATTTCATATTATGAAAATTTATTACAGAATAAACGATTGATAGTGAATGAAAATATTGTTTTAAGTACGTTACACTGGTTCGTAGTTTGTTTAACTTACCCAAGGCGGTGCCGGTAAAGGCTAATAACAAAATAATTGTGCGACTCATCCTCCCCAGTGACTTTACTGATTGTTTGACGAGTTCAATCAGCTTATATACTATTTTGTTATCGAAAGGTAAAATATTTAAATTTTATCGTTAGGTATATCTAGGTATAGCTCATCACGCAATGGACGGATCATACTCTACAGACGTGTTAATATGTTTATCACTTTCCTTAAAATCAATAATTAATTAAGTATTATTATTATAAAATGGGTAATCTACTAATAATAAATCCTACCGTAATAATAGCCTTTATTAATTTTTGAAATTTATAGTCGCAAATATGTTTCGTGTAATTAACATTAAGAACCGTAACTATGCTTTAACGCGACTGAATCAATGAAAGATTCAGTGAGCCGCAGATATTTAGTGCAATGTAATTAATTCTGAGGGTTCCTTTTTATAAAAATAAAACTTACATTTTACAAGGCTCCTTAGGAAGATTTTATTGGTTAAAGGATGGATCCTCCACCACCTGGACCTGATACTATCACAAATGATAGAAAAAAATGACAAATCGGAATTTACACGGGGTAAACTGTGCTTGCCGTGCACGCATAACTAAATATTTTTCTATACCATCTGGGGTGGACTGCTTTGGAGTGTATTCTATAAAATATACAGAATGTAAGTAACAAGTCGAAACAAAAACACTAAAGGAAAGCACATTTAGGGTTAGGAACGTGCGAGTTGGACGTGCGTGGTTGTTTGGTTAATAGTTCAGTCGACGTAGATAAACGAAGCTGTACTGTATCACAATAATAATAAACGACATACAAACGATGATGTTAAGTATACAAATAATGACATGTCTTGAAAAACAATCAACAATGAATTCATGAAATTAGTATTCAGTATGTTAATCTTTTCAGTGTTATCAATTAATCAATGAACGATACGTAATCGGATGTATTTTTGGGTGTTTAAGGTTTATTTAAAGAAGCCAAAGAGGATTTCACAGATAAAAGTATGTACTTTGTGATAGCACAATGTATGTTGATCAAATATAAGACGATATTTTTAATTAATTCATTTTTGAGTGTTTCTTTACAGTCGTGAAATTATAATCTGACATTAACGAATTACAAAAAGATACCATTAGCAGTAATTTATTAATTGACAAATTCTTATAAATACATATATTTACATAAAGATAATATAAACACGTGAAAAATATTACACCAACGTTTGAAATATGGTTAAATGACTTAAACGTTTACATAAGTTAACAAGAGATTCTAACTTATACACATGAAATTAAATAATTACAGTAAAGTGTAATGTAAACAATACAACTTAAGTCCATACATTAATATCTGGATAGAACCTTTAATATTTCTTTATTAAAAAGTAATGTGAAATCACACAAAAGGCAATTGATTTTCAAACGTCAATCGCATGGTTCGGGGAGCAGTCCACCTGTCACAGTGGCGCCGGTCGTACCAACTCAGCAACCTTCGTGTGCTCCTGCGCAACTACTTTGCTTAACATCACCACATCATCAAATGCATAGCTTACGATTCTATAAAGAACATAAAGAGGAACATTCATTTTTATATTTATAAAGATTCAAAATAATAATAATGCATTTTACCTATTAAGCTTAAACAACCCTTGTCCTACTGTCCATGTACTGTATGCGAAATATAATTATATGAAGCTTAAAAACAGCTTTCTATTATCAAATTCAAATGGTTTTTTCTTCGAAAAAATACCTTCGTACTTACATGGCTCTAATTATTATTATTAAAGGTAAATACTCTTTAAACTGTTTGCGATGTTATCATTAAATTTCCTATAAAATTGTCATATGAAAAACCCCACCTAAAATATTTTAATCTATTACGGTAAAATAATTAATTAGTAAATTTATTAATTAGACTAGTGGACCCGGACGCGGCTACGCCTGCTTGAACTATAAGAATATTTTCGCGTCGGTCAT
>FASU01029601.1:0-14656 GCA_001486225.1 Heliconius pardalinus sergestus
TAGATAAACCAAGAGCTGGCTATATGTATATGTATATTAAATTACTCAATCAGGAATAAAAGCCACTATAACCATAGTAATAATCCATTCAAAGTTTCATCCATTTAGATATTTCATTCATTTAGTCGAAGCCGTTAGTCTGTTTATAGCAAATCTGAAATAGATTTTACAACGCGATATTGACATTCCAGCAGCTCTGTTTTATTGACTTTATTAATACGTGTATTGTGCTCTTTTGTGCTATAAAAAAAATGATTTTTTTAAAGAGAAAATCCTTGCTTATAAAAATAAATTAAATATAGTCAGCTAAGTAAGTTTAATTTTGGATATAAAAGTAATAATTTGTTATAAGTTAATGTATAAATTAATTTAACACAAAATAATATTGTATTTAGTTCATCTTTCATAAGTTAATAATGAACACTCCATACACTCCATTCTTGATTTTTTGTCTAATTTCTCTCCTCTCTTCTCTTTGCCACTAGAATGAGAAATGAAATATAATTTATTCCCCTGAGTGGACCACCAATGCCGTGACTGCGCCACGATAGCCCTAGATATTACGAATAAACAGTTAAAAATACAACTAAACTTAAATTGCTAGCAATTTATAAGCCATATAGCAAGAAAGCCAATAGAAAAAAGGTTACCATTTCGCAAGCTTTATAACGACAATAGTTTAAATACACAAAAGAACGGTATCATTCACTCATTCGCAATGCACTTCAATGAGGCAAACAAGTCTCGGACTAAATCGAGTACAATCAGATGCGAGTTGAATGGAAAAATCGATTCAATTCACATCACTATTCCAACGTATAGTGTTGTTCCATTCAAGATTTTGAATTTGGAAAGTTTTAGCCTATTGTGATTTTTGATTTATAAATTTAGCATTCTGGTACAACATTATTATAGGGGATTAGTTTCTTTGTTTATTTAATTATTGTGATTTATTAATGATCTTTTTTTGTGTTGAAAATAATGTTACGATTTTCCGTTGTCTATTTCCAAATAATTTTAGAAGAAATAAAGAAGTTGCAGCAAGCCTATAAGAATTTCAACGTAACTTGATAAAAATACGGTTTAGTGGTTAGAATACTAAGAGTAAGGTTTCCAAGAGGCGCGAGTTCACATCCCGGTATTTTTTTTTAAAAACATTATCTAAAAAAGTAATATAAAAGCAATTTATATTTATTAACAACTCATTATCCTGGCTTTAGAATAGTTATATAAAAAAATCAATGATATTTATTTAAAAAAATAAATTATAAACTTTTCGTGGTAAATCTGACATTGAGTTCCACATTTTCTTTTCCACTGATTCCCGCATGTAGCAGGGTAGGCAGAGGGAGATCCTCCGCTGCCAACTTTCCTCCGAATACTGGAAGCATCACGTGTTTAATGGTAGAACTCTGCTTTGCCTCGACACCAGAGGGAAGAAATGAAAACAACAAATATTTGTGGAAGTGGAAATCGGACCCACAACCAGGCGCGTTTACAGTAACACGTTTGTGCACCGGCGCTATGAGACAATTAAACCTCCGTTTGTATAAAAAATACAAAACATAATAACGGCTTACTATAATTTTTCTATCTACCCTCAAAGTTAGTGCACATAGTAAAAAAAATCTCCATACAACTTATAAAAAAACAAAGTTTAGTTTATTGACATTACACGGCCGACGTTTCATTCAGTCGTCGATCGTACAAAAAGGCACTTAAATCGCTCAACAACTCAACCAGCTACGAGTATATAGGTTAAGAACTGACGCTTATACAAAAACGTTGCTTCGATCACGCGAAACTTACACGCGAGGTGCGGTCTTGTTATGTGTAATGTATGGAAATTGTAGGGAACATGTTTTTTTTTCTGATTGTTTTTTTTGCGCTTTTTTCCAGTTTATAAATATCATGGGAGGCTGAGGGAACCTAATGGGAAGACACTTTGTTCCCTATTCTTCATCTAATTGTCGAGACATGGTTGTAGGTTCGGATTCTCACACGGTTTAATGATTATATTTAAATTATCTTTCAATAATGAAAATCGATGTTCAATTTTACGAAGAAAGGTGTCGTACGCAATATCTTAACACTAAATACCCTCAGCCTACCTTACTATATGCGGAATACAGCGTGAATAAAAATAATAATGATTATTATATAAATAAACTATTAAAAATATTCGTCCTATACGGCCCTCACACACTTCATACAGCAAGCACTACCAGACATACGTAAACTCGGGTACATATTTTCTATGCAATTATGTTACTTCCACACGAGACACATTTCAGCGCCCTGTAAAATTATGCATATTAATATGTGGAATATATTGTAAGTACTTACTTTTTTTATATTAATTCGTTTTTAAACGGTTTTATTTATTAAGTATTGCTTTTTTGGAACTATTTAAGAGATAGTTGCTTTTTCAATTTTTTTTTTCAAACTTACGCTGTTTCACACAAACTATAGAATAATCAGTACGGGCCACTGTTTTCCACTTTCCTCTAAAATTCATCAGAATTCACCATTTAAATGGAAAAAATAGCTAAATTATTTATCTATTTTATCCTAATATACTTCTACTACTACTTCACAACTTGTATAGAATAGTATAGAATAGAACAACATTCGAATAACACATAGCATTCAATATGTCAGCGCGACACCTGCAGCGGGCACATCGGTGGCGACAGTGATGGATTGGACCTTTGAATAATACAGTATAGCAATTGTGATTGTTAATATATTAAAACGTTCTTTTATTACGCTAAAGTTGATTTTGATTTACTTTTCGTGAACTGGTAATTTTATGACGAAAGGCTAGATCAGTACAGTCGCTCTCCTATTTCTGTCCTACTGAAATGCATTGCGGAATGACTCTTGCAATATATTGCTAGTAAAAAAATCAGCTTCACGCTGTATCTCATGTATACAGCCGGGCAGGCAGAGGGAATCTAGTATTAAGACACTCCGTTCTCCAATTTTCGCCGAAGTTTTCAAGGCATTATGTGTTGAGTGGCGAAAATCAACACCGAGCTTTTGAACGTGGTGAACGGAGTGGCTTAGTACTAGGATCCCTTTACCTACCCTGCAATCAACTTTTTATTTTATTATTAACAACGTTTTTAATATTTATTTTATAAAATAGTAGTTCAACCCAGACTTGACCATAAGTGCACTAATGCTTCCAACTACTATTTTATTGTTATTTCTTTATAAAGCCAAGAATATAGAAATAAATACGATATACGATTTTTCACTAAATCATTCTGTTTATTCCTGTATCTAAAAAAAAGAAATATAAAAGAAAACGAACCCAGATTACTTTACTTTAACTTCTGGAGCTTAAAAATTCAGCATAATAGTTCCATTCAATCAGACCGACGCATGTATCGACGGGCTGGCGTTCATTTGCAAATGTAAACGGAATGGCGTCGTCGTGAATTAAAAACAAAAAGTCTTTATATGGCAGTAGCAACAGTTTATACTTGATTTGTGATGTTAGTATTATTTTAATAATTTGTTTGATTGTTTTAGCTTCTCGCTGTCCAAATGAAATCCATTATTAAGACGGTCCGTTTCCCACTTTTCGAGACATTGCGTATTGAATGGCGGAACCCCACATTGCACTTTGTCTTAAAACCAGGGTGAAATTAAATCATTCCACTGAGTAAAAATCAAATTCACGATCGCATTTATGGTCGAACTCTGCGCTACTGCGCCTAGCGCTCAAGAAAAATATTTTGAAAGCTTATGATTTGAATTTTAGTAGATTTACACTACAAGATCACGTTAAAAGCTTGAGGACCCCAGAGGAGATATGTGAAGGCATTCACCATAGTGGACAAAGGTATACAGGTACTGTACCGTTTGTTGCCTCAACATTTATTCGTTGTTCACACGTTCAAAACCTAGAGAAGACATTCCTAAAATCCCACAATAATCTTACCATACATATAACGTCGAAACAAACAGGCGCAGCGGCAACAGCAATGAAAAAACACGGATAGAATTGTCCAACTCGACGCAATAACGAATACGTATTCGCAGTTTAAAACGACCTCTCGATTTGTACTTCTCATACATATATGCATGAGGAAGCAAAAAGACTGCCTTTATACATACATGTGTTACGTTGGTGGACTTCGCAAACATTGGCCGGCGAGAATAAATATTAATACATTACTCTACTATAGAGGCTATATGCGTAGTGAGGCAGCTTCTGTAAGCGCAATGGTTGTGGCTTCTATGAAGATAAGTGATTGAAGAACCGCAGTGAAGAGCGTAATTTATTTATTTTTTAATTAAATTACTTAAAACTTAATGTTTTAAATGTTTGCCTGATCTCGCTATAGACAGATAGACAGACAGGCAGCATTGAAAATGATTATTTATTTAATACTTAATGTCAATGTAAAGTGAAAGTAGAATGAAGGAAATGCGTAAAATAGTAGTCAAATATTGATATAGAAAAAAAAGCTGCATCAAAATTTTTCACGATAAATAGATAGAACTTAGTATTAAGTAAGTATGAGACATAGCATTTTCTGAAACACGGGACTCTACGCTAGATATTGCAGCGAGGAATGAAAATAGTTAATTCCTCCAACACGGAAGAAAGGAAGAACTGGAGGAAAACGAACCCGCTACGCGAATGGAAACATCTGGTTACATTCAGACGTTGTCTTACATCGTTACAATAGCCTATTTTTTAACTAAATTATGTCTATTGTCTAGTCAAAGGGGTAAAGTAACAGGTGCTACCACGGTTGCGCTTGCGCATCTGTTGTGGGCAACCGGAAGGATAACAATATAATAATAGTTATTAAAGTACCTTTGTATTAGTATAGAGAAAAGGTAATTACACTACCTTAAAATTGTTATTAAACATCCTTGTTTTTTTTATTGCTGTTGAAAAAGAATGTTTCATATATATTATATAAGTGTATGGTATATGAATCTCAATATGTGATGTTTAGTACTGCCTACTTTTGGTCAATATCCTGGTTTTCACAATGTTCTTATTATGATATATTTTTTTCGCTTCAGGTTGTATCCCGCTCTTAGCAGGGTAGGTAGATGGAACCTGGGAACCCAGTGTTGAGACATTCTGTTCTCCACTACAGTTATACACTTTCGCTCCCCATTTTCCGACGAATTCTTGAACCTGCATTGAATATTGAGTGGCAGAATCGACGCACTTTAGCATAGACACCAGGGCGAAGAAATGAAAATATTAACAAAATATTTCCTCGAGTGGGAATAGAACCCACAACCAGTCCTGTTTACACTCACACACTTGTGTCCTTGCGCCACGACTGGCCCTATGTATTAATAAAAATAATATAAAATTATAATAATTTTAAAAAAAAAAAACGCTATTAATTTACTTAACAATAATAATATACGAGTATATTAAAAATTCACAACGACGAGCCTACTCCTGTTATTTTAATTAATAAAACCGGCAAAACGTTTCACGCATATATTTTGTCATTTAGAACAAAATGACTTACACGGCCTCATACAGCTAAAATAATAGCTTGTTAATTTCTTATATTCGTGTTGAATGTAATTAACCGTCGTTGCTCAGTCGTCGTTCTAGCTTCTACAGCTTTGTAGTTGTAGGATCGATTTTTGTTCTTTTTTCTTGTAGTGAAAACATTTGAAGCAGACGTAGCATAGTGACATAGCGTCTGACTGCAAGCTCGACCTTTGTGGGTTCGATTGTCATTCGGAGAAGTAAGTTATTTTCACTTCTGCTCTGTTAGACAAAACTAGGCGTTGGGTTCCGCCATTTAACACGTAATGTTTCGGAAAATAGGTGGAGAGAGATTTTACTGACTATGTTGATATAGGGAAGAAATGTGAAAAATATATTTTATAGCATCAGGCTGAATTCAGCACATAACAAGGTAGGCAGAGGCACCCTTGGAAACCTGGTCAAGCGAGCATATCGTTTTTGTCGTTGTTTATAGTTGCACGTTTTGGCTCTTATTTATTTCAACAGATTTTAAGTACACTTAAAATTCTTAAGAAAAATCTTATAATATACTTACTTACTTATATTTTATTTTAAAGGAATTTCCTATCAATTCATGCTAAAGTCTCTCCTTGGCAGGAAATACCTATGATTTATATTAGCTTATATCATTTATCACGCTAATGACCACATATTGATGAAGGACGCTCGCTTGACTTAACCGTCTCTTAAGTTTAAATACTTGTTGGGTCAAATGTCAAACACTTTGATGTTCGGCCACTTTGGGTTAATTAAAATACGATGATAAATTAGATAGAAGAAATTGGTAATAATAATTATGTTACATTAATTATTATTTATAAGTAATATCTTAATTTTAATTATAAATAAAAAGGTCACGATAAGTTGTAGGTTCGATTACCACTCGAGGAAATAAAATATTTGAAGAGGAAAAGAGAAAATGAAATGTTGTGATCGTATATTGTTGTGATGAAAACGAAACATGGCGTTGAATTTAACAACTCAAAAACTCGAAAATTATGCCTGGCCTATGCGTGGGGAACGGAGAGCAGAGTATCCTACCCTGCTATATACTCCTATAGGTGCAGTAAGAAGCTAAAAAAGAAAGTATATTTATCATAGCGTGCACCTAAAGCTTTTATTCGATAAGCTTCTATCCCGATATAAAACGTCAGTTTATGCGCCAGCAATGACTGGTTCTAAACGTCATGAAAGAAATACATGCTTCTATTCAGAACCATTATGAGATAACTCACTTGGCTAAAATAAGCCTTTGTAGTAAAGAAACAAAGGTGTATTTTGAATGTAACGGAGAAAGAAACGGGATTTAATTCGAGTCATGATAAAAAAATTGCAATAAAAGTTAAAATAGATGGTGATTTAAAAACGCAATCGTTGCACCTCAAGACCATTGTACTAAGAATAGTTGAAAACAATAGAAAAGATATCTTTGTAATTTAATTTATATAAAATATTAGTAGGTTTTTCTTGTCCGTATGGTTTTGCCTTTAATAGTCACCGGGAGAGTAACTAAATTCTGTTTTCTCTTTTTTTAGCTTCGCGCTGTATCACTAGAAACCTAGCGTTAAGATAGTTCCGTCCTCTATTTTCCATTCTGCAGGCATTGAATGTTAAGAAACGCAACTCAACCCCGCGCTTTGCCTCGTGAAATTACTAATAGTTGTTTACGAAACATTGCAAATACAAATTGGATATGAACCCCAACTAACTTCATTAGCTGAAAACCTGACACTTTCAACACAAATTGTCACACACAATGCCACTTTCAGTAGTCTTCATGCAATTGTCAATTCCACGCGTTGCTACTCTTTGCTGTAGAGCCAAAATGCTGAACCAGTGTTTTTCATATTCACTTTTAGCATTCTAGTGAAATCTCAGAGAACAAAGGGACGATATTCCCAAAGAGAAAACTGATTTTTGCGACTCCAAACGTCTAGTCCGCTAGGTTTATTCAAATGTAGTAGTATTATTAGAGATATTCTTTATTATATAATTTATAAAGATTTTCGTTTTGTGCATTTTTTTTATATACTTTATTGGTATGAATGTATGCATATGAGAAATTGGTGTAAATTATAAGTATCATTGAATATACTTAAATATTAATTAAAGTAACTGGACAAATAGGACAAACTATATAAATAGAAACATTGACCAGCTTCAGTACCACTGTAAACGATGTGGTCTTGGGTTGGATTCCCTGTAGAAAGAATGCTATTATTTACAAACAACAAAAGTATACCACTTGTTTTTTTACTTTTAGTTAAGAATTAGAAGTTAACAAAGAATGTTTACATTTGTAGAAAATTATTATCATTTTTCATTTTTCATTTTTCTGAAATAAACTTTAATCGCGACTCTTGCGATGTCGATTTCCACTCGGGGAAATAAATTTATTTTCGTTTACTATAAGAAGGTTAAACGCGCCTTTTCTTTACTGCATTCAAACGGCACTCATGGTCTCGAAAATTGGGAAGTGGAGTCCTAAGTGTAGGTTTTCTCTGTTGACGCACTATGAAGGTACGTAATACTAAAGTAAAAAGTTTCAAAACAAAAGCCATAAACAAACTTTCGGCTTAATAGAAAAAAATAATAATTCTAAGACGAGACATAAAATATGTTACAACATAAATCTCTCTTTTCACGACATAAACAAAATTGATTTTCAAAACAATGTTAACGCGATGCCAGCTATAGCACGTATGTAGAAATTTATGTTGAAATTAAAATATTTTATAACCAGTGATTATGATTGATCCGTTTCACCCACGGTCGGGTCTCATCGGATATTAATTATGAAACTAATGGGTAGAAGAGTAAAAAATATAGAGACGGCTGGTACAGTCAGAAAAAAAGAAAGTTACTAAATATTTCTATGAAAATTTTTGCTCGCAAAAGTGCAAAGCGCAGCGTTGAGTTCCGCCATTCAACATGCCTCTGGAATGCGGTGGAAAGTGGGGAACATAGTGTCTTAACACTGTCTAGCAGGGTGCTTTCCCGCAGAATGCAGAGATATTGAGATTTGTACGGGATAAAGCGTGAAGCTGATTTGATTGATATTAATTGTAGCAAGATTAGGGATACACATTTTGAAATACACGGTACTTTTAGAGAATTTATTTTTCGCATATATGAGTTCGAAGACACTGTCTCTCTTTTCGCCTTATTTGAAATTGGCACGTCTCAAAGCGGAACCTACAGCCGCTTTGCAATGTAAATAATAAAATTTTTAAATCAAATTATTAACCACATCCGCATCGTGATGCCGTCAATCAATCTAGCTACTTTCATATATTGTTTTAAAATATGTTAAAAAGAAAAAGATGACTCATGATGCTACTTGAGCAACGCAACGGCACAACGTCCAAACGGAACATTTGTGCCGTTGCCGTCTGCCGCAATTATTTTCATATCCTTATTCTGGTAAGACATCGCGGCGTTGAGTTTCGCTACATAACACGCAATGTCTCGAAAATTATCTGTCTACTGTACTAAATGAAAGATACAGAATGAACTAAAAAAAAAAAGAAAAAAGAAATACTCAAAACTTTTTAATTATGAACCGACATTTGCCAAGTGTGATTCTTTCAAGTTCAAGCAAAGATTATAAACGTCCGAGATTGGCTTTTAATTTTACTGAGTAACAATTTGTGTTGCTTAATATAAGTTTAGAAAAGTTTTTTTCCTCCAAATTATGCTTTACGGGAAGCTCAACCTGAGCTTTTTTCTTTAAAAGAATGTTAATTAAGGCATTGTTTTTGAAGACCTCGTTGATTTAGAGATGATAGTATTAAATTTGGTGACCGCACACATTACGCTGAAACTTTACACTAGACTATGTACCTAATTGAGCTCAGATCTAAACATTGTCCTACTGTGTCATTACGGCGTATTTAGTTAGAATTGTGACATTTTTTCCAACATATGCAGATAGGCAGAGGGAACTTAGTATTAAGGCACTGCTCCACTTTACGCCTAATTGTAAGACATTGCATACTGAGCTGCGGAGCTCAACGCCGCGTTTTATCAGATTTCCGATACCACCAAAAATAGTAATCACAAAACCTAAATCCATGTAAGATAACCATACCAAAACACGATATCAGGCGACCAGTTTCCATCCACGCCGCACGTACTCGTAGGTGCAGCCAGTGAGTGCATCATGACACGGACGTTATCTCATTAAGTATCTGAACACGTCAAACATATCAGCGACAGCTCACAATGGATCTGTCAAAACGTACACGCTCTGATTTATTTAGCTAAGGCGTTATAATATGTGTGTGCTGTTGGCTCGTAAAAGCTATTGTTTTGTTCTTGTTGTGAGTGATAAGGCAGTGATTTTGAATGAAATTTTAGAGAAAATGTATACAGATTGTGGAAAAAAGACAGGTTTATATTTTTCCCGCATAACAGACAGAGAGACAGAGTGTTAAGACTCTCCGCAGTCCAAATTTTACCTCAATTTCGAGACATTGCGTGTTTATTGACATCACTTGGACCAATATACAAATTGGTTTAATATTTTCATCATCAATTAAATGGACGGGAAACACTTTCCATAGAGATCATGAAGTGAAACTGTAAAAAGTATTATGTGACGTAACAAAAAGATATGTTAAAGATGTATTAAAGATAGTAGTAGTAAAATAAATATTCAAAGGAGCATAAGTGTCCCACTGTAAACGTTGTGGGTTTGTTTCCCACTCAAGGATATTATATATTTATTATTTTCATTTCCTGGCTCTAGTAGCGAGACAAAGTCCGGCGTTCGCCGCTCAATACTCAATGCCTCCAGAATTCAGTGGAAAGCGGGGAACGGAAGTATCTTAACGGGAACGGAGTGTCTTAATGTAAGGTTGCCAGGTAGCTTCTGCCTACCCCTGCTATGTGCTAGATAAAGGCATGAAGCTAAAAAAAACACCAACACGCATATTAAATGTTAAACATAAAGTTAAATCAACATTTATTTGTTACCCTATATGCTGCTCCCGTAAAAGGAGCTTCTAACCTCTATATATTGCAGAAAGAAGAGACCGAAGTTACTTATCACCGGGCTCTCTCTGCTCCTGTTTTTACTGTTGTTTAGTTAAATTAAATTAATTTTTTTTTCAATATTTTTACAGGTAATAATCATTAAACGTGTATTCAAGCACAACAGAGAGAACAGTAAGTTTAATAATCATTTATTTCTAATCTATAGATTTTTTTTCTGGCATTTCGTTAATGAATACTAAACTAAACTAGATAAACATGAAAATGGGTATAAAATAAATAAAAGAGACACTTTCGCTTTTTCTCACAATAGTACAGTGGCTTATTGACATTTATCTGATTAAAAAAAATTGCAAACTTCTTGTGAATCTATCGACCCCAAACAGTTTAATTGAAACCGACTGATGCGTGAAATGTATAGAATAAAGAGGGAATAAATTTTTAAGAAGATTATCGTCTAATCTATCAATAGGACAAAAATTGTTGCGATAGGGTTGTCAAAACCTTTCAAAATATATTTATATAGGTAAATTGAAGAAAAAATAAAATATATTTTCTAAATTGTTTTAAGTCTTGTACATATTAAATATATAACTCTTATCAACATACAGCTCTTATTTTATAGACATCATTAACTAGATATTGATAAGAAAAAAAAATCTTTTAATATGCAAATTTTACTAACAAAAAGGCCAGTCGTGGCGCAGTTTTAGAAAATGCACAGTATGTTAATTATACACATACATAAATTATGTACTATTCATTAGAAAATTATAAACAGATACATTTTATTAAATTATATTACAAGAAAAAATACTAGCAACCCTACAGTATATTTTATAGAATAGTCTTAAGACCATTTTGTTAAGAGATTTCTCAAGACTCGACATGTCCTCAACCTTTTGTCCCATCTATTAATGAACTATAAGACTTTTATTTGTCGTCTTAAAATACCAAAAATATATTCTATACCAATTTTGTTCCTTAATTCTGAAAAATACGGTTTAATTTGCTATGTATGTCATCATAATCTTGATCGGCTTATATTTTTTATAAGATCTACCTGTTATTAGCTCTAATAAACATCTGAGCGTGTAACGTTTTTTAATTGTTAGTAAAATATATTTAAACAAAGGTGTAAGAGATACTAGAGGTACCCTTTCCCTGAATATATCATACCATCCTTCATAAATGGTAAGAGATGTACCCATGATACGTAGAGGGAGATCACGTGAAAAGTAAGAATATCTCATGAAGGTCATGCATGCCTGAAGAGAACAAAACAAGAAAGAAAAGGCGAAAGAAACGTATAGAGTCATCTTAGGCTACCCCGTTAGGAATAAAGCGTGAAAATAAAAAAAATCTCGCGTTGGCTTTTTATTTGTTAGTATTTTATGATTCTATAATCGTAAAGAACTAAAACTATAATTTTGAATACTCGTTTTTAAATTTAGTTTCATAGCGCGGCCTCGAATCTTACTCTCTGAATTTCTACAAAAATATCAAACAATTAAATTATTGAAACATTCGCAAAAACAAATACAAAATATACTACACTAAAGTAACTGTCATACAATTCTATTCATAACTTCTACAATGCAAAACTCCAGCCTTCACTAAAGTTCACAAAAGCATCGAATGAGTCACTAAAGAAAAATACGTCCCAATAATTTTAAAGCGCGACCCAGTACCCACCGTTTATTACAATAATAACCACCTGTGTTACGTAATAATTCATCGGGAAATGAGCTCGGTTTTTCTCAACTCAGTGCCGTATAAAATATAAAGTCTTATAACTTGTGCTCGTGGGTGCAGCGGCGCAGCGGTACAGTTACAGTTACTTGTAAGTTCGATTACCGTTGTATAATAAAAAAAACACATTTTAGATTATCATCGAGGTGGTATTTTAATGATCTTTATGCACTTTAACCAAATTGACTCACACTTTTTCTCACACAGCAGGATAGAGAGTGATAGTAGGGGACGGTAAGTCACTCCGTTCCCCAAACACCAGGCACTGCCACGCTGCACCACTAAACCTAAACTAAATGTAAACACATTAGTTATTATGTAATGCCAATTTTTAAAGAAAAAAAATACGAAAAATAAATGATTACCTCAACAAAAAAAGCCGTTACCTCCTAGACTACTGGCTTAGGCTCGAGCGTAACATCTTTATTTTCAAGTGACGTATACAAGATTCTCGCTCACCTGGATTTATGAGCTCTCAGCGTTATTTTTATTCCTTAAAAATAAACGAGTCGTTTCGAATTTTCGTTGCAAAATATAGACTTCGCTTTAATGTAAGGATTTTGTCAATGTCGCTGTATAAAGGAGAATAAATTTGGCAAATTCATTCATTTCTATAAATTTAAATTTGTTTTTTTTCCCTTGTTGTTAGATTGGTATTTATTGTATTGGTAACTAGTACAGTATTACTAGAAATATTTAAACGAATTATTTAAGAATATCATAAAAAAAAAGTTATATTTACTTACTATGAAAAGACTTTTTTATAAAGAAAATTGTCGTTTTTAAAATTGAAAGAAAACAAATCTAATAAAAACAAAATATAAATAAAAGCCTAAACTAAATTCAAAATTTCATATAATAACACCTTATAAACAACAATCAGACGCCAAAAGTTACACGCCTCGTACAAATTAAACTACCCCCGAAAGAAAAGAAATCCACCGAATTAAAAAGCCAATCTAAGTTATCCCATACAATTACCGGGCACTTACCACACCCCCTTATTTAAGGGATGAGACGGTAGACCGTCGGGACAGGGGATGCACTTGCATTTCTATAATAGACTCGGTGGTATAAATGGATTTTGTTGGTAAGCGAAGAAAATTGACCAGTGTAATCCTCTTTTGGGTACTATTTTTTTCATATTATATTTTTCTAGTAAGGAAGTAAGTAAGCTCCAGGTTTTTTTTGTAATATAGTACTCAGAGAGAGTAAACAGAGAGAATTTAGAGTTATAATATTTGGGATATTTCGTGTTGTGTAATGAAACTCATCACAGCGATTTATGATGCCAAAGCAGGCAAATGAACATGTTTTATTCTCTCGAGTGGAAATGGAATCCAGAACCAACGCGCTACATCAAACGCTCTCTAACCACCAATGATGATTATGGCGATAAATACCAAACAACTCCTATAATATATAGAAATAGCTAGATTTGTTACTATCTTTAGGATTATACACATATACACTTACGTAGCCGCGTTCGTGTCCACTAGTAATATTATAAAACTGAAAAGTTTGTTTGGTCGATCGCGTTAATCTTAGGAAGTACTAGTTGAAATAGAGAGAATGTGTCATGTGTCAAACAACTCTTAGTTTCATTCGTCAAATACATGACACCGCTCCGCTTCCGCTTGGCCACCCGAGCGAAGTCACTGGTATAATATAGTTTAAATATATACGTAACAGTAAGTTAGTATGATGAGTTACGTGACTCTAGGTATCAGAGGGCACGCATTAAGCATCGATGGCCCGAGGGCAACGAAATAATGCATTACTTCTGATGAATCGATGCACGTTGCAGAATGCTCGCATAAATTAACTTGTTGCAAACGGAGTTTATGACGTTTGTGAGGGTTAGCAAATTTCTGAGATTTCTATTTTCGGTTCGTTTCATCTTATTTCTAGAAAATATCTATTTCCTAAGAATAGGTGGCCCGTAAATACAAATTAAACATAACCAGGTCTCTTAATAAATATCTAAATTTATGGAATTCATTATTTGTTTCCACATATCTCCTCATCAAAGTGCCAAATCACTCTATTGTCCATTTTCATATTTGTCTTTAATGAACCCGATAAAACAATAATTGTTAAGTTAAGTTGCCATTCAGCACACAACGTCTTGAACATTGAACACAAAATGGGGAAAAACGATACACACTAAGTTCCCCCCTCTGCCTACTCAAAAAAAATAAACAGATAATATTATACTGACAAAATTAGAGATTAGGATGAAAAACGTATAGAACAGATATTTAAAATAATAATATGAATAAGGTAACCAAATACTACTTTTTTTCCCCGCACACAGCACGGTAGGCAGAGGAAACCTAGTGTTAAGACACTTCGTTCCCCACTTTCTGCCGATTTCTGAAG
>FASU01029602.1:0-12976 GCA_001486225.1 Heliconius pardalinus sergestus
TATATATATTATTTTTTTATTTATTTGTTAAATTTTAACTTCCAGATTCAGAATTTGTCTCAGAAATGTAACAGCTTCTGATGAATGTATAGAAAATGCTTGTTCTCTATTGGAGAAGAATGGTTTTATAAACTACTATGGTTTACAAAGGTTTGGCACTCGTATAGAAGTGCCTACATATGAGATTGGCAAGAAAATGTTACAAGGGAAGCTTAGAGAGGTATTTATGTTAGATTCTTTATAAAATAAATAAAGTATTTTTCTTTCCTAAATAACACTTTAAAAATTATGGAAATAAATAAAAGATATTTTGCAAAAAAAAACGTGTATAAACTTAATATACAGAAAATAGCTCCAAGCTGATAAAAAATGTATATTTAAACAATTGTGGTACAATCAGGAATTTCAAAGTAATCCTGTGTAAGAATATTTCTACTTTTATACTAATTATTTTAAATTAATAAATAATAACTTATTTATCTTTTTTTTCAGGCTATAGACGCGATACTAGGAGACTATACTATCGACGGTCCTCGTCCCCGCCATCATACGCCGGAAGCAAAAATTTTAAGTGTTTTGTCTCGTACACCTAACGATTTGTTAGCTGCTTTAGATAAGGTATCGTAAATAATTCATTATTTGTAGAAAAAAATATAAAAAATAACTTGACTGTTAGTGGAATAGTTAAGGGTTTGATTCCCACTCAGAGGAACAAATTATTTAATATTTTCATTTCTTCGCTCTGGACAAAAAAGTCAATACAAATCAAACAAAAAAGTCAATACAAGTCTCGATTATTCAATGGTGCATGGGGAACAGTGTCTTGACACTGGATTCCCTCATGTCACCAAAAAATATTTATATCTTCACGAGATTTTTTTATTCTTAATTTAATTATTAATATTACATTAATAAAAATGTTAACAATTATATAATAGTATGACTCATCATACTTTATGTTATATGTATTTTTTGTATTATACGCAGTTACCACGAAACTCGCGTCTTCTTTATATGCATTCTTACCAGTCTCTACTTTGGAACAAAATAGTGACACGTCGCCTAACCGAGTTTCCGAGAAAACCTGTCGTGGGAGATCTGGTGGCTTTGGATGACTTGCATGATGGTAAGAGAGTGACTAAAACACTTAGACTCATGTGAAAACACATAAACACACGTGAACATTCATACATACATGCACAAATAAGTATTAGCAAGAACTACTAATTTTTTCAGGGGGTCATCATGCTTTTTACGTGACCTTCCTCCAGTATCTTAGATACAGTGTTTTCGAAGGTCAACCGAGGTCTCCCCCTATCTTTGTTACCGCTTTCTTTTCATTATAAATCTTTTTTGCCATTCATATATATTACAAAATATTATGCTTTTATTAAAAACAATAATCACAGATCAACGAAAATCAAATTCTATTAAGAAATTATTAAGAAAATTCATTCTCTAACATTCTTTGTAATGTATACAGTTAGTTACGTAAGTATTTAATATAATTCGTCGCAGTTACTATTCCGGATAATCGCCAATCTGTACATCTGAAGGCCGGATAAAGGAGTTTCAACGGTATTTAAATCGCAAAATTATAATATACATAGCTGTTTTCCAATTACAGACGAAATAGAAGAACAATCCGACGAAGAAGACGACGAAGAGAAAAATGATGAAAGAAACGACGAAACAGATAAAAAAGATGCCACAAACAAGAAAAAAATAAAAGAAAAGAAAAAACAGATACCAGTAAAGGTACTAACACAAGAAGATATAGATAATGATAGTTATACAATGTTTGACATTGTACTGCCTCTGCCCGGACACACTGTTGTGTATCCGGCCAATTTGAAGGACTATTATGAGAGTTTGTTAGCCGAGGATGGTCTGAGATTGGATATGAAACATAAGTATAAGTAAGCTGTTTTTTTTTTTAATTAGTGTTGTTGCTGCGAGTGGGTTGCTAGTGTTGTATAGGATAGGGTAGGTGGGGAACTTAGTGTCATAACAGACACTTGGTTCCTTGGTTCGGTTTAATTTTGTTTTATTTTGTGGGTTGAGTGGCTTTTCTGGAAATAAATGGTGGTATTTAAACAGTATGTGATATTGTACTGATTTTTATCTGAAATAGCGACACACCATTTTATTAAAAAATTTAGTTTATTTTGAGAAGGCGCTTTTATATTCCACCCTGTAAATTGGTACCTACCAAATATAGATATAATTTGTTTTTGAGCTTCACGCTGTATTCCGCATATAGCACGATAGGCAGAGGGAGCTTAGTGTTAAGATACTCCGTTTCCCACTCTCCGCTAGGTTTCGAGGCATTGCGTGTTGAGGTTGGAATCGAACCCAAACCGTCGCGTTTACAGTCGTACGCTTCGGCCTCTATTCGTACTTTTAATTTATAATTCTCTATTTTTTAAATTGTGAAATAACACATAATAAAAAAACCTAATGTCAATAATCTCCGGTTCTCAGACATTACACGATGTCGGGCAGCTACCGCCGAGCGGTGGTGTCACCGCACGACGTGCAGTGGCGTTGCGTGCGCTACACCAACCCTCGCGCTGATCTCATATTATCCGACTTGGACATGTTGAAAGGGAGGCAAGATAAAGATATAGGGATCGTTGAGGGTGAGTCCAATTAGCCCGATGTATCCCTCGTATAGCAGGGTAGGCAGAGAGAATACAGTATTAAGACACTTTGTATGTTGTTTCCTGCTTTATTCTGCTCATAGCAGAGTAGACAGAGAGTAACCTAGCGTTAAGACACTCCATTTTCTATTTTCGGGAAACGGCGGGACTCAAGGCTGCGGTTTGCCTCGTTATGAGAGCGAGGAAATGACAATACTAAATATTGCGTTTTCTCTAGTTGAAATACTTGTGTCCCTGCATCACGACAGATGTTTAAAATATGAATATTTTCTTTAGATATACAGTTTAATTTAGTTAAAATCATTTTTAAAATCTTATATACAATTAGAACTGTCAGCGAACCATTTACGGAAACAGGCATAGATAGCAATGACGTAAACACTTACTACTACAATAATTCTAGTAAAGGTTAAACAACTTTGAACTTTATCGCCAATACCTCTGACTCGAATTTGGAATGAGGCGTCTGCGGCGCTGTTACCTTTGATATGTTTATGTGTGTGTGTCGTCCTTACAAATGGCGTTTTATTTTACGACGACAAAAAAAAATGATTGTATTAGGTATTTATAGAGTAGTTAAAACTGTGGTTTCACTTAATATGGCGCTGACATTTCCATTATAATATTCATATTCTTGTATAAATAAATTTTAATATTTTCATACTTGGTATATCAATAATGACAGACTTAGTTTATTGCATAAATAAACTTTTTTTATATATGTTTCTTATTTATTCATCTAATAATATTTTATTTCACATTACAGATGGTAAATTTAAAGCACTTCTGTTAACAATGTCTTTACCGACAAGTTGTTACGCAACCATGGCGTTGCGCGAGCTACTCAGAGTAGACACTTCCGGTGACAATCAGGCATTACAAAATAATTACCATAAAACTGACGATACAAATACGAATGATTCCCAAACTGATGTTAATACTGGTATTCTTGACGACGAAGATGGTAATACTAGTAATAATGATAACCACGATGTTAATATTGGTAGTCAAAATGAAAGCTTGGAGAAAAATGTGTGTGATAAACGTAAAATGGATGATAATGTTGATGATGGGGAATCCGATATTAAAAAAGTGAAGCAAGATGATTAAATAAATATGTTAGGTCTTTTTTTCTCTACTTTTTTTCTAGAACCTTCTCTTTTCTTTTCGATAATTTACTTACATATTCTAAATTTTATATTACTTTGTATAGTATTAAGAAATGGTGGACATAGGATTTGGACTTTTACTTCCTTTAAAATAGAATGCAATATAAATCTCTTGCATATGTTTATTATAGTTTTACTATATTTTAAATAATTGATCTTTTTAATTTATAATTACAAATGAATATATATAAATAAAAATATATTCCCATATTAAAAATTAGTACATTTTCACCTTTATACGTAATTCGATATACGTATAAGTATATATTTGTATGTGTAGCACGAGGTGATTGTGGGTTCGAATCCCTTATTAAATACAGATAAAAAAATAATTGTGCATTTTTATTTATTTAGAATAAAATATACATACATATACATATAAATTGTAAGTTTATTAGCGCCTTTTACGGGAACAGCGTATAGGGCAAAATATTTCCAACTCCTAAAGAAATTAATAAGATACCTCAACAGTTTTAGACGTAGAATTTTTCTTTCATTTCACGATGCTTATCACAGGCAATGGCTTCAGAAATCGGCAGAAAATGAGAAACGGAGTATCTTAACACAGATTCCCTTTGCCTACCCTGCTGTGTGCATACAGCGTGAAGCTAAATAAATATATTTGAATTTTCGTCAGCCTAGCTCAAATCATTGAGAAAGTCTTTAAAATTGTAGTAAAATTAATAATGGAGTCACTAATCATTTATCCGTTTTTCTGTAATTACTTACCATGCCAGAAAATTGCAGACCTTATAACCACAAGTTTAATTAAAAGATACTGGAAGACAAAAAAAAATAAAACAGTATGTTAAATATTTTATTTATTATAATCAAATTTAACTTGTCGATGCCTATACTGCTGTAATTCAGTATATTTATTATTATATAGATCGTGTGACGTCACATGTGCGCGTAGTTCCCCCGGTGTGGGGAAGGAGCGCGGACACCACATACATTTGTGTGGCTTGTTCTGAAAGACAATAATTTTACATTAGCGTATAAGAGGTCATCTTGGCGCAGTGACACAGCGTGTGATCAAACGCGATGGTTGTGGGTTCGATTACCCCTCGTGGGAATGTAATATTTAATATAAAATAGCGGCGTTGAGTTTCGCCATTCGAATATTGGGTGGTGCGTGAGAAACGTAGTGTAAGATACGCACTTAGTCCCCTTTGTCTACCCAGTTACATACGGGATACAGCATGAAGCAAAAATATATAAATAAATATTATTTGGAACATTAAGTATAAAAATAATACGAACTAATTTATTATCTTTATTTAACATAACATGTAATAAAAATAATTTAAAATGATATCTACACGATTGATATCATTACTATTATACAAATATCTTAATATATTTATCTGCAGTAAATAAAATAAACTACAACTTACTTTAGTATGGGTCATCCGGTGATAGTACAGATTAGAACTGGCGGTGAAACATTTTCCGCAATCAGGACATTTGTGTGGTTTTTCACCTGTATAACAAATACGGAATAAAGTGATATTAGTCCACGAGTAGACTATTTTATATATAGGTACTCGTATATTATTGAAAATATTGAATATGTATAATATATTTTTATGTAGATAATTAATACCAATAATTATTACCTGTAGTATTTTCTACTGTAAACGTTGTGAAGGCTAACAAATTATTTTCATATTTTTTTCTTTTTCTATTATTTTTAATTTGAAAGATTTGTGACATTTGCATATTGATGAAATAATGTGTTTTTTTTGTGGAAATTGGTTCAGTAATTTGAGTTTATACCTAACTAAATTTACGTAATTATTGAGTGGCGAAACTCAACGCTGCACCAGAGCAAAGAAATAAGAAATAATTCATTCCTCGCGGTAGAAATCGAACCCACAACTGCTGCGTTTACATTCAAACGTTACACAACTGCTTTTAGACGTAAAAAAATGTACCTACTCAATTACAACGTACCCGTGTGAATCCTACGGTGAGTGTTCAAAGAGCTAGATGTGCTGAAGCCCTTGCTGCATACATTGCAGACGTGCGGCTTTTCTCCTATAAAGAATATCAATGATCAAAATATTAAAGGACGGAGGGTATTAACTTCTTAATACACTTTTAGTAGGTTGACTTGTAAGTCGTATGTCAAACAAAATCTAAGAAACTGAATTTGACCCAATTTTTAGGTGGTGATATATTTAGGTGCCCAAACAATAATATGGGATCACCGAGTTGATTTAACGATGGAGCCAGGACCTGAACAAGGGAACCCTTCAGATACTAGACTACAGAACTAGTAAGTCACTCAAGCGTAGGTTTGAAATGTAGATACCTTGAAACATAATCTAGTACCTACTTATAGCACTTGATGTAGAAATGCATGACTCCACGCCCTAGGTTTTAGGAATTAGTTTTGTTAAATTGCATTAATTACTTAAGTAATGGTAATTTTAGTGCATCGAAACTTCAGACAAATTTTTTTTCAGCTTCACGTTGTATCCCGCATATAACAAGATAGACAGGAAACTGGAAACCTTATGTTAATTCCGTCCCTCACGCACCGTCCAACTTTCGAGACATTGCGTGTTGAGTGGCGGAATTTAACGCCGTGCTTTATCACGATTAACCTCAACTAATCATATTGTTATTATTAAAATTACCTGTATGTGTCCGCATGTGTCGTTTCAGCAGCGACGGCCGGTCAAAAGTCTTGAAACACACTTGGCAAGGCAACACTGTTTTTACACCTCTCGGATTCGAACCCATACTTTTATCAACAAAAGTGGTTCTCTCATATAATTTTGCCAAATGATCGTTTAACCCAGCTAAGAATTTAAAGTCGATTACACTCAGTATTTTAGATTTTCCCCTAACAGATAAATCTAAGGGTTCAGTTTGATACATTTTTTTTGGTATTTTCATATGATTTTTCAACTAATTTCCATAGATAACTGCGTAAAATTTTCCGTTTACCACCCTTAAATAGTAGGGTTGACATGTATAAATGACGATGTTATATCAGTATTGAATTGTGTAAGATTTGGAGCATTGTGGTGACGGCAACAATGAGTTTTGTAGCATCGGCCACTAATCGACGTGATTTGACGGTTCTTTTTTACGTGAAAATTAAGGATTTAGGTAAAATTTTGATGTGACATTTTATTTTTTGTAGTCAAATAAGGTTAGATAAAAATAAATTAATCGGCTTCAAGCTGTAGATACTCTGCATACAGCAAGGTAGGCAGGGGGAACTTAGTGTTAAGACAGTTCGTTTATTTCGAAATTCCGAATTTTGAAAAAAACTAAGTAAACTGAAATTCGTTCGTCGTTCTGAATTTCTTTTTATAACAATAGTAAAATGTTAAATAAAATATTCTATCGCCACATCCAATTCAACCGCATCCACGGTGTACCTATTGAAGAAAACGTAATCTAGTATAAAGATGACTAAGCAACAAAATATTTGGATTTCCACCTTTACTACGATACGATATTTGTTATTAGTATAATGTACATTATTATGTATGGAGGTGTATTGTCGACGTCGACTGTGGACACCCGCCATGACGGGGACTTTCGATTCGACACCGCTCGAGACAAATTACGCGTAGATGTCCTATTTGGAAAGGTAAACGTTTTATAAATTGTTTCGATCATTTACCTTTATATCGTTTCTTAGTTTTATTTTAGTGATATTATATACCTATATATTTTTTCGAATATGAGGTTAATGCTGTTAGCTCTAATGCCTTTCACAGCGACACCGATTGGGTAAGCAAGAGGGTACTCTGTCCCTGAAGAAATGCAAGCACTACCTACGTGGCTGCATCTGTGCTGCAGGGCTCGAAGGCTTGCGGCCGCCGAGCGGACTGGGGTAGTGATATCTTCCATAGCCTTATTCTACCATACTCGTATGTTGGCATATCCTACTAATGTTAAGAGTAAGACACTCCTAGGCTAGACTATCTTTTTCTTATTGTACCTATAATGGACACTGCATAAGCCGTAATATTCATTTTAAGTGAAAGTGAATAGTTTATCTGTTAGCTTCACACTGTAACCCTAACATAGCAGCGTAGGCAGAGAGAACCTGGGAACCTCGTACCCCTGTGCCACAACTAGCTTCCACAGTACTGATGATGATGTATTTTTTTTTTGTATTTTGTTGGAGCAGACACTACAAACTTAATGGTATCACTCGTTTTTTTTATGTAAAATAAATCTACTGATATTTTTTTCCGACCTCAATTTGTACCTGTAGTCATCGTTTTGTTACATACACACTGAGCCGATAGGGTCTTACATGAATATCCATTACGTACAGTAACTTATTTAGTAGATTGACTGTTACAAAGTAAAAATGACTGTGAATAGAAAGAATGATATATTTCATAATGGATTAACCATTTTATAATGAGATATTGTGACTTTCAATAATTTAGCATAATGATTATGATTTTAATGATTTTTTTGAAATCATGTTATATTTATTACCTGTCTTGATTGAATTTTATTATATTAGCTAATTCTACATGGTAGGGTATCTTGTTCGGTGTGACGCAGTCGTACAGCCTTTTATCATCACTATGATGGTTATGGGTTCGATCACCTCTTCTTCGGTCTTCCCTATAAAACGGCTCTGCTAGTTCTTTCGTCCTTCCGGTAAGTGAGTCAACATTTAATGTTGCGAAGCGGACCTTCAAGTTTCGTTCTGGGACTATTGTCTTTAGCCGAGTCCATCTTCTACCCGATAGCCTTCGCATATTTGTCGCAGATATGGGGCGATCTGTCTGCGCGTCGTTTTGCGGCAACGTCTTATCCTCTAAATGCTCTCTCAAAACTTGTTTTTTCAATTTCTTTTCTGAAGAAGTGGCTGTACCTATATTAGGTTTATTGGTCCGGTGCCGATTGCCATCTGACGCACCAAAAGTTGGAAAACCTGTGGAATGTGTATTAGGATCCACGACGCTGGTTTAAGTCTGCGTTAAGTGATGTCTGGTTATACCGCCAGTCAGCCAGATACTCGGTCGCCATTGCCTTGTCCGTTATTTAGCAGGCACGGTGACTCCTAGAGTCGCCGCCGTCGGTAATTCGTACGAATCACAGACTCGGGCAGGTGAAGTTGACAGTTGGATTGGATGAAATTTCCGAAAATATATTTCCCTCTTCCTACTTCCGGCTACCTTTTTATTTTTATACACTTCTGATGCTCGTTGAGGGCTGTGGACTACGACGTCTGTATATGATTTTGTTTGGCTTGAATATCTTCAAATTAATTTTGTGAATAAGTTCATCGTTTTAAATCTTATAAATATATAATCAATAGATTATAATATGTTAAACACGTATTTCATCGAAACGAGGCACACAATGAAAACAATATCGAAACAAAAGATAATAACGAAATTCAATATTATAATTATAAAAAAATATAGAAACAGCGTTAATACGTACTTGCAACGTGTTTTGGACACAATAAACAAAGTAAATGTTGAATATTTAGGCTTCAAACGTGGATTTGAGTACTACGGTCGATGTTTATGAATTCCTTCGCTATTTTACTAATCATAACTTACTAACGAGCATAGACTTAAGAGCAGCAAAAGCTACACAACCTATAGCTTCAGAATGTCCGCCGCTAACGATGAACATATTTTCACGCCAACATGCCTATATAATAATAGGACGGACAGAATTCGACAGAACGTCTGATGTGTGTGCTAGTTATTTATAAAATTACTAAGTTTTATTCTACATTGTAGTGAGGACTCACCATTATATGCGATATCATAGCTTATTTGTATAGAGTGCGTTATATAACATTCGGGAGAAATCAAACACTGAAATTATTAACTGAGCTTATACTCCGTTCCTATTAAAACACTTCGGTTTCCTACTTTCCGCCAAATTCTTGAGCCCTACCGTGTTTAGTGGCGGAACTTTGCTTCATTACCAAAGCGAGAAAATGAAAATATTAAATATTTCATTCCTACGAGTGGGAGTCGAACTCATAACCGTCGCGTTAACAGTCGCACCCTTGTGCCTTGACAGCCTGAAATTTTTATAATAAATTTAAATTCCATTTACAAATAACATGTCTTTTTTATACTAACAATCCTTACGGCCAAAAATACGAATATTTATGTATCCCTAAGTTGCGATTTTAACCAACCTTTATATATCTTTATTTTATTTCCAACCAAGTAGAACTGTTCAAAGAACTTTACCTCCATACAAAGTTGGGAAGACGCAGAAATAGAAATAAAAATTCCACCATTCCAAATGCCGTCTTATTCAAATGCGTTTGCAAATCCGATTTACGTTCTTGTTAAGATCGCTTGTTTAACTTTACCTCGCTTTTGGCTCTTTTATTTTTTTTTCTGTATATTTAAGTGCTTAGATGGTATTTTCGATGTATATAAGTATATACTTATATAGTTATTTAAAAAATCAACATCTTCACGTTCTTTCTTGCATAGCAAATTAGATAGGAGGTATATAGTGTTAACCCATTATTAGCCAACCCATATTTTCCGCCATACAAAACGAGGCGTTAGGTTCCTCCACTCGAAATTGGTCAAAAGAGACATAGATCGTTTTTACTTAATATGCAATGTTTATACCCGAAAAAAGATAACAAGAAGTAAGTGACTAGGGTCTCACAAACTTTTATCACGGCAAATGTTTTAAGGTCTCAATCAATATTGCCTGAAAGAATAAAGAAGAGAGGACGGAAAATATTTTCATCGAGGCGCTTTTATATAGCTTTAATTTTCATTCACCACATTTTCATTTCTACCCCTTAGTCTAAATGAAAATATAAAACACTAAAACGGAGTGTTTGAACACAAAATTTTCATTACTCACCCCTTGTAATATGAAATATCTAAAAATATAAGAAGAAAGTACATTTAATGAATAAATTATCTAAAATTAAGAAATATCTATCAATTATACCTAAATATAACAAAAGTAAGGGTCTATCTTTTTAAATACGCCTTTATTTTTGTTCCATAGTTCGTTTGAAGTTTCAAGCAATTCGAGTACAAAAATAAGCAGTATCAATATTTGGCGGAATTACGACGATCGATCGCGCCTCTTGCATAAATGCATTAGACAGAAGATAGGCGCCAAGCACTATACGTATGTAAGTTGCACGAGGTAGCGATTTTACATAATAATTATTTATTGTTTTATAATCTGTTTCACGCTGTATCCCGTACGCAGCAGGATAGCCAGAGGGAACCTAGTATAAAGACACCGTTCCCATTTTCAGCCGAATTCTGGAGGCAATGTATGTTGAGTGGTGGAACTCAACACCACGCTTTGTCGCCACGCATGACACCGGAAAAAAAGTAAATAAAAATAATGTTTCGCTTGTATGTGCTTACTAATTTTTTTAGCCGTTTTTAACCGCGTTAAAAAATGGTAATAAATTATTAACAATTTACCTATTTCCGCAAAAATATGCATATCCGCAAAAAGCGTTCTGTTTACAATTGATACTTACTATCATAAAATGACGATGATCTCTTTTGTGAACTTAAAATTTAATTAAATCTTAAAATTTATTCTATTGAACCGTTTTACTTTATTTAATTCGGAAAAAAACCATTGCGTATTTTCAAGTAAATAGCGGCGCAGTGGTACAGCAAGTAACTGTAACCGCGACTGTTGTAGCTTTGAACAGCCCACTCAGGGGATATTTATTTGATATTAAATTTTTTTCGCTCCACCTGTATCCCGCATATAGCAGAGGTAACTTAGTGTCAAGATATCCCGTTCCCCACTTAAATAAAAAAAAAAAGAATTCTCCCGAGTGGTATTCGAACCCACAATCGTTGCGCTCTCTAACAATATTAATTATATATAATAATCAAATATAAGAAAATAAATTTAAATCGCTCATCACTTATAACTTACGAACCACTGTAGGGGTCCTAAATTTATTCTTAATAAAGCGCAGAAAGGCCGGCCGGATGTATTTTTTGATATCTCACCGAGATGAAACGTTGTTCTTCAGGGATGATGGGATGCTGGGATGCTGTTATACGATAGTTGGACGATTTGGGATCAATTTAGGATGAATATTAGGTTTTTGCTTTTTTGAGCCTTTATAAACTGTTACGTGAGATGTGTGAGGAATTATTATGGGAAGTATAAAAGCATATTGATAGAATAAAAAGGTATACTTGTGTGGGGGAAATATTTTTGTTTGTAAATAATTTTATTTCCCTTAGACAGGTCAGACAGCGCGTTGTTGGTATTTGCAATTTTAAATTTTGCCACTTATTGCACGCAATATCTTGAAAATTGGGTGGAAGGAGATCGGAGTGTCTTAACACTAGTTTCCCTCTACCTACCCTGTTACATACGTGATACAGCTTGAAGGTAATAAAGCATAGATATATATATTTATTATAGCTAGTCAAGAGTAGCTTGTGCAATTATAAAATATATAAATATTTTTTTTAGCTTCACGCTGTATTCTGCACTTAGCAGGGTAGGTAGAGGGAACTTGGGAACTTAGTGTTAAAACACTGTGTTCCTTATAAGGTACTGCCTTTCCACTCTTTACGCCGAATTCTGGAGGCCTTATGTGTTGAGTGGCGGAACGCAACGCCCCGCGTTGCCTCGATACCAGAGCGAGGAAATGAAAATATTTCCTGGAGTAGGAATCGAACCCATCACCTGTTGCTTTCTGTCTCTGTCTCAAACTTTTATTCATCAGGACCTTTAAATTACTATATAGGTACTACATATCTACTAATATAATGCTAATTAGAAGAAGCCGTGCGTTAAAACTAATGTATAAAAAACTTGCTAATGTCACAGTGCTGTGTATAGGGATACATACCAATTCGATTCTCACTCTAGTGAATGAAATATATTTCCACAGTTGAATCAAGGTATGTCTATTTTTATATATTTTATAATAAAAATAGTATCAATGATATACGTTTTAAAAGCTCAAAAGACATTTATTAGAGGCCTTGATACTGTAGTGTGGTATATGGTTGTAAATACGTTGGCTGTGGGTTCGATTCCCATTCGGGGGAAAGAAGTATTTTTATTTTCCTCGCTCTAGTTACAAAACAAAGCGCGGTGTTGAGTACCGCCACTTGACACGCAATGTCTTGAAAATTGCACGGAAGGTGG
>FASU01029611.1:239-10771 GCA_001486225.1 Heliconius pardalinus sergestus
GTCTCCACCTGTTAAATAACTTATCTCTTTTTTTAGACAGATTAATAATGTTTTTATTAATCCAGGGTGCAACGCGTAAGTTATTTTTAGTTTTACAAATAGTTTTTCTAGCTTTCGAGTATGCGGGTTGAAGTAAATCTTTAATGTATGTATATATTTCCAGTGGTGTGCCTAAATCATCAACGCGCTCCCAGTTTTTTTTCCATATGTTCATAGTATATAAACTATGAACATATGGAAATATGTTTTATGTTTATTGTTATTAATTTTTTTTTCTAATAACTCTCTTTATTGCATTGCAATGCAATTGCTTGAAGCAAAACAAGGCTTTTACATTATTTTTTATACATTCTGGTTATGTTCAATTTTATATAAAACAAAAAAAAACTGAATTATATTGTACTCACTTAGGTTGTGGCATACAGAACTGTGGTCCAGGGAACGGTTGACAAAACCCAGGGGGTCCCTGGAACTCTCCATTAGGCCCCACCCACTCAGGTGGCATTACCCCATCGGGCATTACTCCAGGCATCATGCCAGGTACTCCTGGAACTCCAGGAGGTACCATGGACACCATGTTCCCTCCGGTCATGATGTTTGGACCCCCATTCATTAGATTTTGAGGTCCATTCATCAGGTTTTGGGGCCCATTCATTAAGTTTTGAGGTCCATTTATCATGTTTTGTGGACCAGGCATCATACCTTGCGGGAACATCTAAAAATATTTTATTTTACTTATTTAATATCAATTAATAACAAATGTGTAAGTTGAGCTTATTAAACATATTTTTTTAAATATTTAGATAGAATATGTTCCTCCACTGCACCCTTGCCATTCTCACAATTCTACAACCAACCTACCTGAGTAAAGTCCTGAGGCCAATGACCGTAATGGGGGTGTGGAGGCGCGTGCGGGTGCGGATGTGGATGGGTGTGCGTCCATTGAGCACTATCCCTTTGACGTCTACTCTCATCCGCAGCCGCGGCCGCTTCCGCGAATGCACGACGTCGTTCCTCTTTACTCATTGGCGGTACGGCAGCTAGTACTCTGTCTGTTAACCTGTGGGAGGATTAAGTGTTCAACAAATCAAGTATTTTTTATTTACTATATTTTGTACAATTTTTAACAAAAAAAGGCACTATTCATATATCACAAATATTTCTATATACGCTAGTAATGGCGCAATTTTAACTTAAATAATTTATATTTATATTTTTATTTTTCTATTATTATTATTTATTTATTTTATTTATGTAGCATGTAAAAATTATGATTGTTCGTTTTTAAGCTATTGTTTCTTACTTATTTTAAATAGCTATTACATGCAATAGTTATTACATGTGGAGCCCACCAGTAAAGGGTTGAACAAATACGAACTGATTTATTTAGTTTCTTTTACTTTTAATGGTATGTTATAATTGTATCAATTGTTGGTAGATCTTCTAAATAAATAAACAAATAAAATTCGGCGGAAAATGGGCACCGGAAATGTCTTAATGGGAATGGAGTATCTTAACTCTAGATTACCAGGTATCCCTTTGCTTACAGTGTAAAGCTAAAAAAAACAGTATATAGAGGGAAACAAAAAATGAAGCAATTAAATACAACATAACAGAAGTATTAGCACTAATCATTACCAACCTAATACTCCGCCTGCCCTCCGGACTGGTCCTCCGTTTCCTCCTATCTCTGTCGTCCCTCTCTCTATCTCTATCCCTGTCCCTCTCCCGCTCCCTGTACCTATCCCGCTCGCGCTCGCGGTCTCGCTCCCTCTCTCTTTCCCTCTCCCGTTCCCTCTCACGTTCGCGGTGTTCGTCTCGTCTCTCACGGTCATCACGGCGATCGCGCTCACGATCCCTGTCGTTGAAATAATAAATGTAATATAAAATATTTTATATTAAAAACTTAAACAAATATCTGTTTAAGTTTTTGTTTCCTTAAGCTTCACTACATATCCCGCATATATAGTATAGGTAGTGTGAACTTAGTGTTAAGACACTCCTAGTTCAACATTTTTTGTGGGAATACGACATGTTGTGTCTTCAGTAGTGGAACTCAACGCCACGCTTTGTCTTGTCGGAGTGAACCGTCACTCAACAACCAATGTCATGTCATCTCACCCTGTCTATGCCAGGTATACGCGAGATACAAAATGAAGCTAAAAAAGACAAAAAAATTAAAATATATAAACCTGTCGCGATCCCTGTCCCTCGTTCCGCTGGAGTCTGCCGCTCTCCTCTCAACATTGGCTTGACGTTCGTGCTCTTTCATTTGCTGTATGCGTTCTTTCTTTGGAATTTTGAAAACTTCCTAGAATTGTTAAATTCATTGTAAGCCATTTTGATACATTTTAAATAAAACTTTTTAACCAAATTAATTATGTACATTTTTGGGAAGCCTATGTATAACCATGGACTACTGAAAAGCTTACAAAAGGCTGAGTTTCCAAATACGTATTAAACGTTAATATATTAACATGGTTACAGAATTCATTTGAAAATTTGTAAAATCATTAAATTAGTAGTAATAACTGAGCCTACTTACTCCTCTTGTTGAAAATATTTGATAAATGAGTATTTTTTTGTAATATATAGATAATTAGGCAAAGAAAGGAATTTCTCTGGATGAGATGCGGGACTGCATATAAATTTTACCATTTTTAATTGTCATACATAGGCTTAGTTTTATAAAAATCCAGAATTACAGAATGTACTTTATAAATAGTGAATCCAAGGAATTATAATTCCTCGGACTTTTTATTTATATTTAAATATTTTTTACTGTTTTCTACCTTCAAAGTAGACCATCTTTCAAGTAATTGATTACACAGATCTTTGAGTTTATCCGAAATTGCTGTATTTTCTTTAGCCTTGTCTGCTAGGGCGGCTTCATCTTCAGCCGTCCTATTTGGAAGTTCTATAGGTAAACCTGAAAATAGCATTACTTGTATCAATACACACATAAACTAAAATGATCAGTTTCGGAAATTGTATTATAATTAAAATGGCAATTTAATATGTTAAGTGCAATTACATTTAACTTAACAGTTTTTTTTTCCTACATTTTTATAAACTATCACGCTGTATCCCGCATAATGTGGAGTGGGCAGAAAAGACATTCCACGACAAGACACTCCTCGACCAATTTTCGATGTCTACTAGAGCAAAAAAATAAAATAAAGCTTTTAAATTAAATCAATTCTAAGAATGGAAATCCTACTCTGCCATGACAGCCTAAATATAAAAAAATACAATAAACATATATTCATACCAGTAGCCTCGTCAATGAACACACTATCTGGTGTAGGAACATCGCTTGCACTGAGCCATCGCTCCACAATTGTAAAGAATCTACTCTCTTGAACCATTGTTTTATTTGTAATGGGTAAACGGTCCACTGTTTGGAGCATTTCTAGCCTGAAACAAGTTTGAATGTAAAAACTTATAGCACTTTTCATTATGTTTACCTTAGCAGATAGAATAGTCATTATTTGTCATTAAGATGACGCTGTAGGACATTAATTTTGTTAAATATATTTAGTGATTTTATTTCACATTTTTATACAGACGTTTAATTCGTCACTCCTGTACGGATGACAGCTTCTTCTTCTTCTTCGTTGTCTACTTTATAAAACATAACCAAGTTACTTAAAGCCCAAAGAAACATCATTACCCCGCTAGACAGATATGCGCGTCTCTCAGGCGTCTGGTTCTTTACTTCACTAACGATTCTAGGTCTAATTCATAAAACATAGGCAACTTACTTAAAGCTCAGAGGAGCATCATTACACCAGGGCGCCAGCAGCCTGAGGCCGCGGTAGTCCAGGAACAGTCTCCTGCAGGGCAGGTGCGCGTCCCGCAGCAGACGCAGCAGGGCAGCCTGAGCGCGCCGCGTCTTGGCTCGCACCACCGTACGGGACAGACGGAGGGTGTGCGCTTGGTTCTTCACTCCTGTACGGGTCAACGCTTCCAGGTCTTCTTCAATCTAGTAAAATAATATTGTAATATTTAGACATTAATACGATTTTTTTGGTTAAAGTTAAAAGTATTAATTCAAGGGGGGTAGTGTCAAAAAACAAAGCTTTAAAAACAAAGTGAACAATCACTTCACTAAAAATACTTAATATCCATATTATACTGATGTATATGATGGTCTGTACTATCAATGCATTTTGAATATGTAATACAATATTTCATATGTTAATTTTAATATTAAATTATTTTTTAATCACAGTATGTTTAATTATGAAATAACCAATATTATGCAAAGCTTGTATATTATATAAACCCATTCCCAACCACCCAGACCCAGTGTATATAACATGGGGTTTCTATGCGAGTTGTTGTCGCCCAATAGTTTGCTGTAGATGACTGTGTTTTGCAGTTAGATTTCATTTTATAATTTTTCTTACTCTTGGTTGTTGTCTACCCGACTGAACTGAACTGAACTGAACCAAAAGCCTTACATCAGGACGGTCCCGACTCGTCAACCGAACTGTACAACTAACCAAAGCTCATTTTGTCTACTAATATGAAATAAAAAAATCACAAATCCAACTAACATCGGCATCTTGCACCAGATCAGGAGCTTTGGGTTTATACTTCCTATCTCGCTTGGGTTTGCGCCGCGGCCGCGCCTGCTGTGCACTATCGTCTGTACGACTCTCAGCAGATTCCGTTGTACCTGACTTGGATGTTGATACATCTTCTTCTTCCTAGAAAATGCAAAAATATTTATAATTTATTTATTAGATAGCCAACTAAGACTACATAAGAGAAATATGTTGTTTATATTGCAGTCAAAGTAATAAATCTATAAAAGTACTATAAAAGTACTAGTAAACATTTTAAAGTATAGGGTCTGATTGTAAAAATAGACTAACAAAAGTGGCACTATTAAAAATTGTCTTGGAGTCATTTTAATTGGTTAGAACAGATATTTTTTTAAAATTTGTATTGATACTCTAGGGTTTAGAGTATAGGTTATAGAAAGTACTTTTAGCACAAAGTTAGATAAGGATTAAAAGATAACCGCTTATACTATTAACCAACAATTTTCAGACAAAACAACACTTGATAAGCTGTAAATATGAAATTGATTTTGTGTATTTTTACATAAAAACTTTTTTAAACATTTTGGAAATAATATAAGCAAATAGTTGGGAAATAATATTATTATATTTGAAATAAACAGTAAACATAGTAACCTCTTCGTCATAATCATCATCAGAGTCTGGTTCAGCTCCGATCCAACCTCTACAGTTCTCAGCTCCGCAGTAGCAACGCTGTGCCACCTTACTGTATGCGATGGGGAAGAAACATTTTAGCATGGAATCACACTTTATTTACTGTATTTTAATATTAAAAAGGTTAAATCTATATTAATAAAATGTTTGGCGGAAATGTTTAGCTGGACCACTGTCACTGTGAATGTTTCAAAGATTTTTATTTTCCGTACTGTGTGAATAACATAAAAGAAAATAAGAAATCTATATTATAAGTAGAAAAATTTTTTTTTTGTTTTTTTTTAATAAATTATAATGATAACACAATTTTATATTTTTTTAATTTTTATAATGGATTTTGAGAGTAAAATAGATTTATTAATGCTTATTCTATAGTATGACTCAAAAATATATTATAGATAACAAAAAATTGTAGTTATATTATTGTTTTTTTTTTAATTTACATTTACACAAAATTTGGACCATTACAATTGAACCATAATAACAATCATTAAATTTACTTTTAAGCATAACACCTTTTAACACCTTTTAACACCACCTTTTAACACCTAATAAATTATTGAATTTTAGTTGTAAACGATTTTATCAATCAATCATCATAATAACTTACCCAAATCTTTGAAACTGGTAATCAAAAGTGATTTCTTCTCCTGCAGGAATATCTCTTTTACTGAAGAACCCTATTCTTAATTCTCCGTTAACTGTCCATTTTTGCGTTTCGGCGTTCGGTTCACATGAATGATTGATAAATCTTGATATATTTCCTTTGAGAGTGGCATCAATGACTGTATCTCCCTTCAAAGACATGAAATAGTGATGCAAGTTGTTGTCATCAGAGTAAGCCTGTGCACGTTTATAAAACTGTTCATAATCGAGCACTTCACCAACATACTCCATTAAGAATTCTCCTCTGCAAAGAAAAATGTATAAAAATAAAAAAATATAAAAATAACTAACTAAGGCCGCCGTGGCACAGTGATACAGCGTCTGATTGTAAACTTTACGGTTGTGGGTTCGATTCCTACTCAAGGAAATAAATTACGCCACTCAATACGCAATGCAATGAAAATAGGATGGTAAGTGAGGAACAGAGAATCTTAACACTACCTCCAGGGAACCTCTATCAACTCTAAAATATGCAAGATACAGTGTGAAGAAAAAAAATTAAAACGCAATTCAAAATGCATAATGATGGTTTCTAATATGATAAAAACCACATGTAAACAAATAGTTGTACTATAAATTATGAAGCACTAAACATATAGTTACAATTTTACTGTAATGTTAAGATTATATAAAATATATGCAATAGTTTATTTCAAATGAATTTTCAATTGTTATACAATATTAATTGAAAGGTAGCATCTAGCCAGCACATATATATTTATTTTTCGCGCTGCTTGCCTCTTTAATATACAAAAAAATATTACATAAAAATGAATTGATAATCTCCTTGTTAAAGCTGGCCAAAAATAATTTGCTACTAATACAACTGTGCATGAAATATAACAAATATTATCATAATATATAAACTTTGCTAATGAAAATTTACTAATGTCTCATGATTTAAATAAAGAAATAAATTTAATATGCTTAGAATAATTCATAAAAAAATCTGGCTTGCAATATTCATATTGTTCAATCAAATTCTGTACAGGTGCGCCATAGCTGCCCTAGTATAAGTAATATGTTGCATATAATATGCAATAAGTATTGTGTATATAAATTGTACAAAGTGACAACAGAACAAGCAAAACATTACATTTCACTGTATCAAGAGATGTTTAGAAAGAAAAAAAATACAATTATAAAATTACCCTGTAACATCTGCACTGGCTTCAACACCACATCCCTTCTTATCAGCATAAAACACCTTCAATGGAGCATTTTCTCTCTTTTGAAACCTTCTATTGGTACATCTGTCACCAACTGGACATCTTGAATTACTATGAAAATAATGTAATTACATATATTTTATGCAAAAATATAACCATACAATATATACAAATGAAATACTTTTTTGAGCCATCTCACAGTGGGACTGCCTCTAAGTTTATATGCAATGATTACACTCTAGCAAAGTGCCGCATTGAGAACCAGCATTCTACATCTATGTCTCAAGAATGGCACACCATAGTATCATAACACTAGGTTACAGCCTACCTACACCTTTAAGCTGCTTCATTTATATTAAGAAGAAATAAAAAGCCATATGAATATGAACTATATATAAACTAATCTTACCATTCAATCATAAGTAATCTGTTTAAGCAATCTTCACCGCAAGCCAGCTCCCCCCTTTCTAATTCATCCTTAGTCATAAAACAATCACAGATCATCTTTTTTGTCTCCTTACTGACCATACGATCACATAAATATTCATTTTCCTCTAAATGCTGATACTGATTTAGTCTCTCGTCAATAATTTTGTCATATGCCTCTTTGGATAAGGGTGTTACGGGCTCCTCTTCGGGCTCTTTAGGTGTTTCTTCCAGCACTGGTAATTTTTGAGGTAAGCCAGGACTAGCTAAAGGTGAAAGTGCTGGTGAATTTGCCCCCATTTCCAGTTCACTAGACCTTCTCCATCGAGACTTCACCTTGACCGGCATTTCAGATGGCACAGGAAAAGTTAAGGGAGTATTATTTTGTAAATTTTCTGACTTTTCCTGGCTGTCTGAACCCATTTCTTCTAATTTTAATTTGGTTTGGGTAATTAAAGCCTTTTTGAGGGGTGTTTTTACTAAGCCATAACCTTTTGTTTTTTGTTTCATTGTACTTATGGTTTTTATGCGATTAGATCGTCTTACCCCTGTCGGTGATGATTCGGAGGAATCATTCGAAAAATTAGGGTTTTGTTCTGTCACCCTTGATGAATTGCTATCATCGGACAAAGTAGAACTAGGTGTTAAGCTTGGGTCAGGTCTTATTAATATATCATTCAAAATTTGAGGATCAGGAGTGTTACAAGGAGGAGTTCTGACTTCAACAATTTCTGAACAATCCATTGGTGAGTTTGGATTTGATTCCAATGGGGTGAGATTTAGTTTTGCAAAATTATTTTGTATATCAGCCTCTGGTTGATCTACTTTTACATCTTCCTCTGTATGTAGGAGGGGTGCTTCATTAGGACTTTCTATATTTATATTATAATTATAATAAAGTTCTTGATTATCATCTTCGACAATTTGGACTATTGTGATAACTTCATCATCATCACCATATTCTAAATGCTCTACCAGAGTCACCTCCTGCTCACTATCTTGGAATTTTTCATCATTATCGTTTATCAAGTTTGTTTGTTCTGTTTCATTTTCAACATTGTTTTTTAAATCATGCAATATTTGTTCAGAAACATTATTGTCTTCCTGATTGGTTTCCTCTATAATAGTATTTTTTACAATTTCTTTGTGATCACTAATATTATCTTTTATTATCACAATATCTTCTTGGATATTTTCAACAGGAGCAGGTGACATCTCTCTTGAATTAGCTTGAGATGGATTGACAGGGAAAGTTAAAGGACTAGAGCAAGCTCCACTATTTGTATCAGACTGATTATCTAAAGCAGCATCAGATTCTGAGCTCGCACATGGATCAACAACTCGTATTTCAATACTGCTATTTGTTTCACTATCACTGCCTACATCATATTTTTTACTTAAATGATCATCACTATTGAACAAGCAACGATATTTGCCAAATTTTTTATGTAAAGCTACAACTGGGGTGAGATTAATTTTACCAGTTTTTAATTTATGTTCTTCTAATATTAATTGATCTTTTTCGTTTTGATTAGACACTTCTTCATTTGGGACGTCGGAAGGAGGATTTTCCTCAGTGGATGCTTCAGGCACTGGGTCAACTGAAGTGGACGTCTCGCCTTCAGTAGCGTTTGCGGCTTGTGCTTGTTTCCCGCGTCGAGCTGATCGCCGAGACGGCGCATTTGTAGCTGCCTTCTTTCTTTTTGCCATTTTTGGCAAACAATCTATAAAAATAAGAGACTATTATTATCAGGAAAGAAACATGCATAAGTTCCAAAACTCAGTGACCTCTTTCGATCATTAATCGTTATTTCTTTTCTGTCAATGCCATATTGTTGTTTTGGTGTAAAAGATAATTGTAATAGATATACCAATTTAGCACGTCTTTTTAAATACATAATAATTAAATAGTAAATAATTTTTAAGTCAATAGATAGTCAAACAGCGTAACCACCGGTTCGATGCCCTTAAATTTATACTATTATTAACTAAATAAAAACGTACCATTACTCTCTCAACTTTTACTTATATTCTTGAATATTGGAAATGAAAATAAATAGCCAACTTACAAATTGTCACAAATAGAGCAATATGTTAGCGACAACTACTTCATTTTTTATAAATCCAATCCATTGGTTCTTTTTATTAAATTGGCATCCATCATTAATTTTGTTGTGCCCAAATTGTCAGTGCCAGTGCATAAATTATTTATTTATTTTTCTTGTTTATTTCTGCAGAGCCGTAGGTTAATACAATTAAATTTATAAAATAACATTTATCGTTAACCATTAAAATCATGTATTCTTTAAAAATATATAAAATAGTAACTAAATGATTCGAAATGGAATCGATCTAAATAAAGCCATGAGTATACATGGGATAGTATTATTAATTCATAATACAAATAAAAAGTTATATAACAGTAATTACTACATTATAAATTAAATATAAGAATTAAAAGAACTTAAATTAATTATTTTATAGTACAGTGTATAATATATAAAATTTTCGATACTTTTTTATTTATAAAATATTTTAAAGAATAATAAAAAAATAATTGCATTATAATATTGCAATATTATTGTAACAAGTAGTAGATTCTACATACCTATGATATCTCTATTATATCCTTAAAATATTAAATAAGAAAAATATTCACAAAGTACCGGCACGGTACTGTACTGTAGATGTTTTAAGTTTATCTTTATCTGTAAAAAAATTGTATTGCGTGTCACTTGGCGGCTTTTGATTTTGATATTATTTGACAAATAGTAGTAGGAGAGATTTATTTAGATTGTACTTTGTAAATTTGTTAAAAAAACGTATTAAAGGGCTTTCTAACTAAACAGTTATACTTTTCTTTAAAAAATGACGAATGAAACACCAGAGGTAAGAAATTATAAAACGATTATATCGATTCCTTATGTTTATGTGTATTTGAAAGACACGTCATAAATTCCGATACACACATTTTTTTTGTATTAAAAGGAAATACATTATAAGTTCTCCATTCAACGTGACACTG
>FASU01029683.1:2480-12725 GCA_001486225.1 Heliconius pardalinus sergestus
ATATTCTACATGTGTCGTTGAACTACGTTACGAAAAAGAATCGTTCTTTCCAGTCCCTATAGACATTTTAGAGAACATTATCTCAGTGGTTCCAATATTCCTCAAAGACCATAGCACAGCGTTCTACGCCGCGTAATTCCGGCTGTGTTCTCGGCTCAGAAACGGGAGAGTTTGTTTATTTTTAATATCTTTTTAAATATTATTTATTTATTTTAACCTTTTTCTTGACATATATTCAAATTGCTTATAAGTAATAATTACCGTTATTTATTACATGAATATCACAGCGCTTACCTGAAACAAATATAAAACGTATTAGTTCATTAAATAAATCATTGCTACTTGATTAAATTATAACATTTAGATTACTCTAATGATGACTTTTGATTACACTAAAATTTAAAATATAATTTAAATTAATAAAAAATTGGGTACCATTCTATACAAAGAATAGAAAACGTGTAAAAGTTTGAAAGAAATGGGTCTTGAACCTGTCTGCAACTTCTTGGGTACCATATATACAGAGAGTCCTTGAAATAAGTCAAGAAATACATGAAACTAATATTTTTAAATAATTATTTATCTGTACATCCCGCTAGGTTTTCAGTAACATACATTTTGAATGCCTTATAATGAAAAGCTCAATTTAAAATTATAATTTAGGGATAATGTATTTAGTTGTGGTAAATATTGACAGTAGCTCAGTGTATTTGGTGAAACGCAGACTAACTTCCTAATCGAACTTAGCTGGGACTGAGGAAGTTTGAAAACTATTTCTACTTTAACATCTAAGAGCTAGTGTGGATACTTGACAACCGGCTAGAGTAAACATTAAATATTCCAATTTGGTATTGAAATTACAAAGTAGTTTTAAGTTAAATTACATTTTTAGCTTTATTTATTACCCCGCATACAGCAGTTTAAAGAGACCCTGGGAACCTAGTGTTAAGCAAAATACAGTGTGAACCTAAAAATGTAATAAAGATAACTTTTAATATTCTCAAAAAATATATTACAGTACAAAGCCAGCCAAAATAACGAGCATTAATTAAAACATCGCCAAAGCTAAATAGTTCGTAAAATCCACAATCCGACCGACCTGAGGTAAAAGCCGCAGGAAACGGGAAAAGGGGAAGTTTTTTTACCTAATTTCGCAACACAAAACCTCAACTATCGCTTCCGGCGACCTAAACAGCTAAAACGAACGCCCCAATTTTACTAAGTTGGTTATACTCAACAGTGATTTGGACGAGCCCAACCACTTTGGCTTCATTTTATGGGGTGTTTAACGTTATAATTTTTTTAAATATTAAAGTAAAAGCTGATGCGACGGTTGTGGATTCTATTGGATTTCAGTAAGGTAGGAATTGCACGTTGAATGGTGGAACTCAACGCCAGCCACGACGGCCTCATACGAACAAAATAAAATTAAAAATACATTTCAATTTGAACGTATTATCTACAAGTATTATAGTTTCGCCATCAAAATATTTAATCAAACTCTTTAGAAAGCACACAGTGATTTATCACTAAGTTCCTTCCCTCTATTTACTCGTAAAATGCTCCATAATTATATGTTAAAACAAAAAAGTATCAACTTTTTACCCATTACCTTTGGATCACGAACCTCGTATAGTTAGAAGGTAAGAGGAAGTTTAAATTAAAATAAATTGCTCTGCACATTTGAGAATGTATCTAACAAACTGTAATGTGAAACTAGATGGTAGCTGGAGGTATACGAGTAGGTGGCTATTTGAGTTCGGATGGTCAGTCTAAATGAAGACAAAAACGAGCGAAATACATTTTGCGGTTAGATGAGGGTGCACGGAAGGTATGCCTTTCGATTGGCTATTTGGTAACTTTTGGTTGCTAAAATTGGTGATTATTGAAGATGTAAAAGCTAATTTAGGTAAAAAAAATATATTATTAGCATTTTGTCAGTATTTTCACACCTCGAAAGGAAAAATTACCTATCCAAGGATTATTGATAAGTAAGATCATTGGGCAGGGGGAATCTTATTTATTCAATATTTGTAACATTTATAAAGATGAATCCCAACAATAAAGATATCGTAACGGCACAGTATCTCATTATAATCATTATGGTAGTGGGTTTGTAAACGGGAGAACGAAATAATTTCATTTCATTACGTCCATAAGATAAATATGTAACGCCGAGTCCCGTCATTCAGCAGTATTTCAAAAATTGAGACAATAGTAGGTCATGGAGTGTCTCCTTTCTATCTACCCTACTATAAGCACCCACTGTCGGTTTCCAAAACATAATTTGGAGTCTGCACCACAACATAACAGTCTGCAATGTCATCTTCTTACTTGCAATGTTATTACATGAAGTTTAAAATGAAGTTAGCTTTGTCTAACTTTTGATTAAAGTTGCTATCTTAATTATAAACCGCGGCGACGTAATACGACCACGTTTTTTGTGGCCTCAGTATTTATGAGATTTTACAAAATGTAATTCCACATTTTATATTAAAATACGAGTATGGTAGATTAGTGCTTTTGTTCTATGAATTCTATCAAAACATCAAAAGATTTTAGTGTAAAATCACTTTTCTTAAATTAAGTAATATAATGTTTTTCTAGAAATACTACTATGAAGATATTATTTATTATTTATATGTTTAGCCTGTGATATAAAATAATTTTTTTTTGTAATGACTTTAGTATGCAGAAGAAGTAGAAAGCTGTTGATAGCCTGCACTTAGGCGGAAAAAATTCAATCTTTATTATAAATAATTATTGATTTGACAAAAACTCTGAGAAAGTAAAATAAATTCCCAGAAACGCACTCACAATTGGGGTTGTGGATAAATAAGATAATTAATTTTTCTTTAACTTTCTTTTTGCCCATGCCCATTTAAAGATATTACTTGTTGGGCACATTTAAGTTCGTGGGAGTTCCGTCCTCTCTCTAATAATTATATTTAAACCAGCTTTCATCTAGGCTTCCCTCAGTGATAAGTTAGGAATAGTGAAAAGTTGTGTGAGGCACATTCTAGTTCCCTAAGGTGACTCCGACTCCGAATTTCATCGTTTTGGTAATAGTTGGATTCAACCACTCTACATTAATGGAGAAGAATGAAACAGGTTAATGGAGTATCTTAACACTTATCTTACCTGGCTGTACGCTGCAGTACGTGGGAGATGTTTTAAGATAAAAAATAACAAATATTTTTTCTAGTTGAATATAAGGCTACATAGTACATACGCTTAACACCAAAATACAACTATTTAACTTATAGCCCAAAACAATAATAAAACTGTATCCAAATTAACAATAAATCATTAATATCCAAATCAACATTACTCAATCTAAGTCACAATAACTATTGAAACGTTTCATGTATTTTACTCAACAAATGATATGTAAACAATATTAGCGTATTAATCAGATGCTATTGGCATAATGGATATGTCGTCAATCAATTTTGATGCGTAATTTTACCATGTTTGGCTCATTTTAGTGTGAAGCATTAGTTCTAACGAAATTTTGTTGGTATGTACCATACCGTATATACATACGAGCTTCCAGTTGTATAAACCTAATATTTGATATGCTATCCTAATGTTCCTAATGCATAATTTAACTACGGCATTAGAAGTGCATTTCAATTGGTCTGAAATGTATTTAAAGCTGCATTTCTATTCATTATCATATTTAGTATGCATATTTGTATTTGTTATAGCTTTACGTATTTGCAATTTGGTATTCTGTTTTACGATTTCCGAGGAAGATAAACTGTACATATAGATATGTTGTCTACTTACATCATTGATCTTCTTAAATATTATTTTGTACTCAAAACTAAGGAGTAAGGAGTAATTTAAAACAACTCAGTATCCTTTGATTCATTCTGCAGGTACTGGGTCCATCTTACTTTAGGTAAAGATCACTGACCTTGACTTGCAACTCCAGTGTAGTGTAAGTTTAAGGGGCACCCTTTAAATATACGTTAATGCTCATTTTCATTCTGTATTCGATAATGTCAAGTTCCTTTCTCTGTTACCTAATTCAAAATTGTTCTACTGCTGTCTCTTGTCAGAAATGAATTGATTATAGTTCAAGACAGAGATATTATAAAACTAGCTGGTACATTTCCAAAATATTATCGAATGTGCAAATTTTAGGCAGAAGTAATCTATTAATATAATAGTATTTTTTACCATTTTCAATCTTAAACAAAGACATCGCTTGAAAATGATAAAACATAATATCATTATTATGTAAAATCTAATTTATATACAAAATTATTAATATGTATGCTATAAATATCCATCAGGATCTTGCTGTCTCATCATTTCAGCGTTCCGTATGCAAAATCCACGTTGGCATTATATTAAAAGTTTGGAACACGTTACGAACTACATTCAGGCAAGGCAAGACTGGGCAAGAATCGTTCTCGCGAGACTTCGGCAGCGTCGGAGTTTTGCAAACGACTTAGAACTTGCCGAATATAGCGACACTTTCGGTTTAGATGGTGGTTGTTTTACATTCGGTCTCACCTGGAAACTTCTTGTGAGGAGTTGAGTCTGGCGTGAGAAGAGTGCGTGTTCATATCGCTTATATTTTGGAATTTCAGTAAATTTAGGAATTATATTGGATTATTTTTAAGAATCAATTTTAAAATACTATGATCTGTTGGTCTTTTATTTATCTGTATCTTCTTCTCAAAACGCAGAAAATCAGAGCAAGTTGTTTGGTTGGTATTTTTTTTATAGTTTATTTGTAACATCTAACAACCCATTATCACAACCTACAACTCATTATAAAATTATAGCAATGCTTTCGCCATAACTTTATTTAAATCTTGCAACAGAATATACAGGGAACAAGATATTATTATCACATTTTTTTTTTACACCAATTTTCGAAAATCCAACAAACGTGAAGAAACACAAAAAAGGTTACGTGTTATCCTCGTCCATGAAATCTAGTACAAGTTCGATACTTCTTAGTTGTTAGGGACTTTTGGCTCGGTCAAGTGGGACTTTCACAAGACGTGAGAATTCATATAAAGACAAAAGTTTTAAGTTGGCCGAGGCTACAAATCGATAAGTCGTTGTTTTTTCTAGATTTTTTTAAAAGAAAAAAAAGTTCTTGTAAGTGTTTGTAGAAATCTTTTGATAAGCCCAAATGGTATCTGATATAGGTATCATAGAAGTAAAGACAGCCTAGAAGATAGCATGCCTAATAGCCGTCGTGGCGTAAAGAGCAAGCGTGCGCCTGTGAAGGCGACTGTTGTGGGTCCGATTCGGGCTTATGCTAAAAATGATTAACCAAAGTTACTTAATGTGAAATCGAGTGTATTGAAACTAGGTTCCCAGATTTTGTCTAAAAAAAGACTATACATCGATATTGGCGTCTACTTGGCAGATATACAAAAAAGGCAACACGATATTACGCCACACCTCAGCGTTCCTCGATAGCTTCACTCGGGTATTTTAGGATAGTGTTTTACGATCGTATTAAGTCTTCGAACCAAATTGGTACCGCCTTTATTGCGAAATACATAAAGATGATGGAAAACTTGGCCTAAATTTTTATACGTAGATAGATAGGTTATAAAGAAATTGGATATTTTTATTCTTTATTTTGATAAGACATTTTTGATAGGCAGATAAAACATATGTTAAGTTACTCCGACCTGATCCGATCATTAATATAGAAAGGTATTCTGAAATATCGATATTCATTATCATTGTTCGTTTCATGTCAACATATAGAAAAAAATGTAGGTAACAAATTTTATAAGGAAAAATATGAAGAGAAACTGCTTTATATCGAATGCTCAGTGACTATGAGCGTTGTGTTCTACCACTACACGCCACGCTACGTGAATAGTAAAGTGTCTTCACACAGGGTACAAATAACTGATGAGTAGAAAAATCTTAAAGATACATTTTGAAAAAGTTGAAACAAGGTGTTGACCACGTGTCCATAGTTTTAGTTAAAATATATACAAAAAAGGTGCAAAAATGTCTTTAAGGTCTATTTTACATGTAAACAAAAGAAGAATCTCTTCATTTGAATACTAGCGTAGTTGTCTCTTCAAATCTCTACACTCGTGCCTAATTGCCCACCCACAAAGCTATTGTCGGTCTAACTTGAATTTGACGTGCAATTTCTGAAGACTTAGGTTCTGAAGCAACCTTTGCTCTTTTGTTCTGTTATACTTCTATAGTGGTAGGTGGAATGAATTGGAGGCCTTCGTGGTGCACTTCGAATATATTTAATTTATTTTAATATTTCAGCTCTGATAGACAACGGACGGCGTTGAGATCTGCCTCTTAGCACAATGTCTCGAATTTAGTTAGTAGGAAGAAAAAAAAATAGAGAACCTTGACAAATTGATAGGTCACATTTAGGAACAATTATTAAGAATCTAACCAGAAAATAAAAGAAAACCATAATAATACTAACAGTAAAATAATATGTTTGGCAATCGTCTATCCAATAGTAAGTAAAGCCTTAGCAGGTAATTTGTAAATTGATTCCTGGCGCCGGTTTGGCACTACATCGGCCGCAATCCGCTATTGTCCGTTTCTATATTTGCATAAACGTATATGAGAGCTGGGCTTAAGACGGATCGATGCGAGGTTTAAATGCTCAGTGAGGAAACGTTATTGAATACCTATATGTATTTATGTAAGAAAATGGTTGATATTAGTTTAAATCATAAAAGTGTACTTAAAACAATACTCCTTGTAGTCCTTGTGTTTTTTACGTGACCTTTCTCCAGTAAGAGCCGCGATACGAGACCGAGGCCTCCCTTGTCTCTATTACCACTTTTGCTCGAAATTTAATTTATTTCATATAAAATTATACAAATGACTGAAACAAACTAAGTTTTATTATACACGAATAAACCAAGGAATTTCCAAAGGGGAAAACCAGCGTTAATACAATAAATAATCATTTATTAGTACGATAGTTATCTTTAATTAACATTGCATTGCATCGCATTGAACACAAGTGGATAAATTTCACAGATGCACTTCAGTATATTTGAATGTAGTCATACTGTAATAGACTTGAACAAGCGCCAAAGATGCAAAATTGATTACCGTTATTACAATACTAAATTGGTTTCTGAAGAATGGACCTCTAAAATTTCGTGTAAAAATGGAACGTAGGATATGAACCTGGAACTTTTGGAATTCATCCAAGTTTAAAGCACTAGCTATAAGTTTTTGGGCTGATGATTTGTCCCACTCGTGAGAATGTGAAGAAATATTATGGGGCACGGTCCGACGTGCCGTGGGCCAGTGCCTGATTATAAACGTGAAGTCTGTTTATTTGTCCATTTTCGGGAATATGAATTACATTCATAATATCCACGCTCTGCTCTTTTCTCTGCCTACCTTACAGCACTCAGCTAGATCTTGGGTTCAAATTTATATGTATATATTTAGTGAGTCTGGACAACATGTTCTTTTTGCTTACATTGCTATACAAGATAAAACATGGAGCTGAAGAAATATAAAAGAAGTACCAGTTTTTAATTTCCACGTGATATCTCTAAATGTACGAAAGAAGATAACAGAATAATCTAGTACCTTATCTTCTTTCAACTTAGTAAAATGAGTTAAAACAAGAAAAATACAACGTATAATTTTACCGATAATGTTTTTACTCGCTGTCCCCCGACACTGTGGACTCCCTCAACGCTTTATTAATTAGAACTTAACTAAATGAACGTATATTTATTATAAGCGTTGCCTCTGAACAGTTTTTATACCAGCAACCCCCTTGAGACACCGTTATATTAAGTATAAATAGCCATCCTATATTGAATATACAAAGGCTTTGTCCATACAGTGGAAAACGTGTAAAAAAGCTGGTCTATTCCTGTAAACACATAAGCTCAAAAATCTCCGTATGTTTGTGGTAATTTGGTAATTTTATTTAGGAATCGAAACGAGACGAAATATTTTCATTTCCTCACCCTAGACAAAGACAAAGCACGTCGTTGAACTCCACCTCAATAGCGGTGGAGCTCAACATGCATATATTGACACATTGTCTCGAAAATTTTGCAGAAAGTTTGGAACGGAGTGTCTTGGTCACTATGTTCCCGTCTGCTTGCTCTGCTACCTGTTATACAGCGTAAAGATATAAAACATATAAATGGTGTTTCAGTTACAATTTACCTTTTTTGTCCCTGTTATTGATAACCTTAATTTAATATTTTCCTATAAGAATAAAAATATTCATAAGTAAAGTTTAAATTACTATACAAATATTTGCTATATTTGAAGTATCATAAAATGAAAAAAATATTCGTAAAATTAAAAGGTACAAAATTATAAGACTCCAGATCTTACCTAAGCAGTGACAGACCAGCTGGCATGAATGTGGCGTAAAGCGCGGTGACCGTAAGCAAAAGGAGACTTGCGCCAAGGATTTTTGTAGAAATTACGTAAAAAATCCAATATTCTTTAGTCCGATTTAGCTTCTGGAGTCAGGTCGTGAAACGTTACCGTTTGGATAGTTGCATATATTAGGTGTCTGCTATTTTGGTCAGTGCCAAAAATTCCACTATATTACTATGAAGAAACTTCAGTTCTATTGTAATATAAAAAATACTTTTTTCTCATTTTCTTCAGCTTCACGCTGTATTCTATAATGTAGGCAGAAAGGGCCTAGTGTTAAGACACTTCGGTCCACACTAGCTGCCGAATTCTAGAGGCAATGCGTGTTAAGTGGTGGAACTCAACGCTGCGCATTACCTTGTCACCAGGCCGAAGAACATAAAACATTAAATATTTCATTTCCCGAGTGAGAATCGAACCCACAACTGTCGCGTCTGCAGTCACACGCCTGTACCTCGGCGTACCACGACTGGCCTCAATTAATATTTAATTATTAATTTTGTTTTCAAGCAAATCAATTAAATAACCGTATGTTTTTATCTAATATAGAACTCTTCCACATATAAAGAATAGGTACATTTATTATATTACATATGGAGAACGAAATGATTTACGATCATTCAATATTAAATTTTTCGGTTGTTCACTCATATAACTTAGTAGGGAAACTTTTATAATTATAACTAAGGTGAAACTTGATCTCACAGCCATTAAGTATAACAAAAATAAATGAAATTGTTATGTTCCCCAACTCTCAATACTTAATATATATTAATTGGAGAACGAAGTGTCCAAACACAAGTTTCTCTCTGCCTACATCGTTAAGGGTGGTAAATAGAAATTTAAAAAAATATTATAAATATCGATAATTAATTTAAACTCAAGCAATTTAAATAAGAGTATATAAATACATCTCGAGCCCATACACAGCCTTATAATATGCGATATCAAACATATTCAGACCCTATGAAGCTTTAAAGTTTCCAGTTCAACTCTATTTATTCTGTTTTTGGCACGAATGTAAAACGGGTGGCGCAAAGCTCGCTGCCTACAGGAGGAGCGATGAGATCGACCAATCAACGTTCGCGAGTCAAGGACAACGGTGTGGCTTAACTCAAATGGTTTATTTTTAAATATATTTTACTATTGAAACTCTTTGACTGTTTTGATTAAAAATGTGTGGCTATAGGTTTGATTTGTATCAAATTTTATTAAAAAAAAAGTAAGTAAAAGTAAGCCACCGTAAAAGAAGGTAAGTAGCGGATATAACTAGTACTTACAAATACAGCATAAAATAATGCAACTAAAAGACGATAAACTAGAAGATGAATGCTCCGAATCATAAATATATCAAAAGAGAATTTTATACAATATTGCGCTTAAACTCCAAATAAATATGAAAATACATTCTAATGTACACAGAGCGTAATTATTCTACAGAAAAATCGTCTTTATTTTATTATGTGCTTAGATGTTAAAATCGTATGCAGTAGTTAGTAAATAATGTTCTCAGTACGCCGTGAGTTATGGCTGTCTACGCGGTCTACCGGCTTCCATTTCCTAGTTCCAGCAAAGTGTTCCTCACACCACCTTTGCAAAAAACAATAGATTTAGTATCGGAAATATTATGAAATGTATGAATAGTATATTATAATAGTCTGTATGTGTATAAAAACGGAATAAAAAATTTTTCCCCTCAACAAGCAATGTCACCTGAAATAAAATACCATCAGAAATGCGAATTTAAATTGAGAGCCAAGTCCAATGTTGAGTGATTCTTCATTCTCGACCTAGGCGACAAAAAAATCGGTAATCTGTATAAGTTTTGTGTCATCTATATATATAAAA
>FASU01029690.1:4566-20040 GCA_001486225.1 Heliconius pardalinus sergestus
TATAGATATCGTACAGTTATTACATAACTCAAAATGCATCGATTCCCATAAGTACGAAGTAGTTCAAGTTGTGAACGCCTCTTGTCCCGATACTGCACTTCCCTTTGCTCCCAGTTTTATATTAGTTTGGTCTGTTTTAGTTCGATGTAGTTCTGCACTTGGTGCGCTTGTAACGTGTTTACAGTTGTGCTAGGACGCGTTGAAAAGAATAGAGTATCAAAATTGTATTCGTATATAAAAAGCTTGCTTAAGTATGAAAAATATATGAGGTAATATATATATTTTTTAATTCTGAAAAATATTGAGCATATTGGGATTGGACCTGGCGTCGCATGAAAACCTTTCGAGCACTCTGGCAACCAAGTCATTCGTTCATGAAGCTATCTAAATCCTTATATGCTTACAACTTCTTAACTTTCCATCACAAATTCTAACAAAACAATTAAGTTAAGTTTAAACTATTATATAATTTCATATATTTCTATACTTGGACCCACCTTAGATAATACTTTAAAATATTTAAACACCCGTTTTGCTATTTGCTATAGTAAGAATAAACGTTAATTGATTATTCAAAAATATATATTACTTGAAGTGCTTCAAAAGCAAGCAAATTTCCCAGTTGCATCATTGTTTGCTGGTTAAGAGCCAAATGTTCTTATAACGCTTACGCGACACTGAAGATTCCCTTTTACAATTCAAAACCTTGTGCTTAAGTACGAGTACTCAAGTTATTACGATGAATTCGTAATTCCATCTTGGATTTAATGTTTGAGATTTTTACATTTCGTAGCAATTTTCTTCTGGTAAAATAAATTTGTAGTATTCTTAAAGTATTTTTGTTACACAATTTGATGAATAATAAAAATCTTTTGTACAACTTGCGTTGAAAGATTTTTAAATCTGTTCAATTTTTAAAACTTTTGACTTTTATAGATGCAAATTACCTACTTAATATTTTATTGCTTCATGTCTTCAATTTCCACTTCTCGTCCAAATCTCATGATATTGCGTGTTATGTAATGGTTTTTTTAGTTTCACGCTGTATCCTGCACATGGCAGGGTAAGCAGAGGGAACATGGGAACCTACTGTTGAGATTCCATTGAAACTGGCCGTGATTTTTGACAACAGTGATGATAGCCGCTATCGCCGTATAGGCAATTTATAATTTCTTAATATTTTTCTTAGAAAACTTAATAAGGAAATGTTTAAGAGAAACATAGAACCATAGCATATTTAACATACGTCGTTCCAATGTACACTATCGGTCACTGCTCGTACATATTAATGATTTACGTACACGATGACTGTGAACTAATTCAGTATAGAAATGATATGCAAGTAAAATAAACTTTACTTAAACGAATTTACAAGCAAATTCAATTAACCTAACAAGAATGATTATTTATATGTAGATTAATATTATAAGGCTACGATTTTGTTTGCTTGAACGCCCCAATCTCAAGAACTACTTACTATTTGTTTTTACATATATTTTTTTAGATTTATATTGAAAGGTTATTTTTGTTTTGGTGTTGCCATTTGGTGAGGAAGACTATCGATTATATTATATCACGTTAATTATTTCGATGTAGTCCTCTGTTGTATTTTAGGACCTGGAGTCATTATCATCTCCAGCACTTAACATATGTCTTATACAACTCTTAGTTACGGCATTTTAACCACGGGGTTGGTGCCGTTGGGGAAACTCTTCTGCTGAAAAGTGAGTTTCTTCTACTAATAACTCTTTTCCTATTATATTTATTTCATTTAAAGGATATACAAAGCTGTATATTGCAATTCCGATTTTAATATTACTCATCGATTTGATTTACTATCTGCTTAATAAATCAAAATTTGCTAAAACTTGACACTTAATTAAAATTCTCATATATCAAATACGAAAACTAAAACTTCAATTAAAATTCAGTTCACGATATAGAAAATATGATACCGAGATACCCACGAGAGTAAATACCCACATTCGCTATAGATTTCATACTCTGCGGTCAAATACACGATTGCATCTGTTACGTGCGACCGTCAGCTAAATCCCGAAGGTCCACAAACAGTTTCTACGTATTTGCAATGGTAAAACGTGCTGTGCAGTTGAGCGCCGCGTGTTGGCAGTACGACAAAAGTTACAAACGGACTGCCTTAGTGGTCTTAGTTGTCTTAGCATCTGTAATGAGTTAATAATTCATTTTCTTGATCTGTTGGAACGTTTTAATGTTGGTTGTGGAAATTTTCTTTGTAATATAGATGCATTTTGTTGATAAGCGTGATTTAGTTTACTATAAAATGTGATGAGTTCATTATGAGGCGTGATTGTAAGCGTGACAGGTATTAGGTTCCCAATTCCCACTGGGGGAAATCACGGAATGCCTCAATAATTGGTCAACGCAAGGTCTCAAAGATCAGAATCTTAGTTATTTCCATTTGACCAAACGTGAAGCCGCATGTAAAGGCTAGTAAAATATAAAAACAAGAAAAAATTTAAATAAAAATCCTTTGCTATAATTTTACTCCCTGGAACCAAAAACTTCCTTTAAGTTTCATATTTTAGTATATGGAAATTTAATTATCTCGAGGGACCTGTGCAGAGGCGGCAAGCTTTTACAAAGGCGTTAAATATGTCCGAAAAATAAAGGTTGAATGCGTTATGCAAGAAAATTTTATAAAATGTAAAACAGAAAACGTTATACATAACAAACAAAAGAAGATTTAATAAAGTGCTACAATATTTGGGGAATGTCTAATTTGATGAAACGTTTTCGTGAGGATTAAAATTTTTGTGTACTCGTATATGAACTTATTCGCTTATGAAAATTTAAGATAGCAACAATTTATAAATGGTAAACTTTACTTTATACTTTCGATCGACTTATAAATGTTTTTTTTTTACATTTTTTTGTTAATTGAAAGAATATTTGTAATTAATTAACGTTTAGTTTATTTGTATGTCATTTTTACAATAGAAATGAGAATTTTTTTACAAGTCAATTTTTTTTTCAAATATAGATTTGTGTAAATTAATCGATTGTATCATAATTTACTAACTTTACTGATTAGTAAAAAATACCATATCGAACGCACCAGTTTATTATTGGTTTCAAGATTGTTTCAGACAATAGACAAAATTGATATTTTTAATTATTATAATAACAAAAAATAATTAAAGAAACTAAAAAAATATCTAAAGACCCGTAAAACTAATATCAACTAACATCAACTGACGAAGCTAGCCTGTAACGTATACAAAATTCAAATCCCAATCCAATACTCAGCAATAGCACTAATCTATAATATTGGTATTACCGAGCGTCATCTTGACACAACTCTATTATTATTGACATTCACAAGATCAATAACCTAATATGGAGGCAACATACAAACACTATAATAAGGTAATCAATTAATGGTCGTTGTAAACAGACAGTTTATAAATCCTCGTCGTGTGTCGTTTGACACGGGTTTCCACATATGTACTTAATTATTAGATGTGTAATACTTAGGGGAGAATTAAATTTGTAATATCTTATTGAGATATATGAAGGTTAGGAGATACATAAAGGTGTTGGTTATGGGTTCGATTCCTGCTCGAGAGATCGAATTATTTTTATTTCATCGCTCTGGTAACAAGACTAACTGCGATGTTGAGATCCACAACTCATTGCACAATTTAAAAATAAATGTGTTCATGGGTAATAATTTATTAATATTCTGCGTTTTTTCTGACTCACTCTGTATGCCACGAAACTAAATTTTCGAAATATTCGAAATTCTTCGAATTCCTAAATACTCTAAATTATGAAGGTTTCAATGTTTCAACATGCAAAAGATATGTAGGTTCGTTCAAAATAATTTACTTTAATTATTTGATATACGAAAAACTTGTCGATGTATAAAAAAAAACTTTAATATTTTTTAATAAAATACTACAAAAACAACGTTTTTCAATACATATTCATTTTCTTGGATAGACAAGGCCCGACGTCTCAAATTTGAATGGACTGTACTGAAGTGGCAGTGTCTCTATATATACCGCTATACTGGAAACTGCAAATGAATGCCTTTTCTATCTGAAAATGCTTATAAACTACCATTATGAGTTGTTACTGCATCATAATAGCCATTTGCGTAGATATTTTTATCTCAATCCCACTAGCATTCGTTTGAAGTATGAGGTGTTAATAGTTTAATTTTCCATTTTTTTTATCGCTGTATTCCGCACACAGTAGTACTACAGCAGTGTAGGCAGAGGGACCTAGTGTTAACCTAGTGTCTGTTTATTATTTCGTATTTCTCCGAGTGGGAATCGAACCCATAATCTGTCGTCAGCGTCCCTGCGCCACGACTGGCTTAAAAAATTCAAAAACTACTAGACAATATCATTATTTTTTGTATTATAATCATACCTATGGGTTTACGCTCGAATATATGACATTCTAGTAATTAATGTGGCTCTAGTCAGACGATCAAACTACCGCAATGACGCAACACGGCCTGCCACACTGATTATAACTGACTTACTCAGATTGAAGGTGAATTCAATTGAGCAAGTATGTAAACACATAGCGATCATATCAGTGTCCAAGTTTAGTTATATGTTGCTAAGTGGACCGCAGTGTACTTAAGCTAATATATAAGGATAACTTGTGTATTCAGGAATATGTTTGTATATATGTTTGTATATATAGATGTTATTTGCCAATATATATATAGAGGCCAGTTGGGGGGTAAAATGGTGCGTGTAAATGCGACAGATCGTGGGTTCGATTGCCACTATTCAACACGCAATGCCTTCAGAGTTACGCGGAAAGGAGGACACAGTCTTATAATGTCTTAATGGGAACGGAGTGTCTTAGCACTAAGTTCCCAGGTTACCTCTGCCTTGACTGTCAATTGTGAGATAAGGCGTGAAGCTAAAAAGAAATGTGTATATATATGTTTGGACCTGTAAAGACCTTAGAGGCTTTTTGCTTAACAGAGGCTAACGGTTTAAGATTATGTAAATAAGCCTAGTATTTGAGTTTACTATGCAATAAGAAATTAATAAAAAATAGAATAACTTACCCACAAAATAATAATGAATATGCAATGCTCAAATTTCCTCTACGTTTAAAACTAGAAGCAAAAATATTTTTAGTCGTATAAAATTATATTTTTATGAAACGAAAGTATTCAATACAACATGATAACTAAGCACAATAATTTTTTTCTACTCTAATATTTCTATAAATAATCGCAGTAGAATTTTATTTAGTACAATGCATTCAATATATAATTTTTAGAAACAAAATGACAGTATACGATTCAATAAAAAAATTAGGGCCTTCCTGTTTAAAAAAAAAATGTATACCTTAGTTTCTAGAAGCATTTCAAAACGGTGACTTTGCACAGACGCACAACTACGAATAGTTCAGTAAAGGAAGTTACTCCAATTTTACTTTGCAAGGAACCACCAGCCACCATTGTGCGCTTCAAATTCAGTTGTACATTCAGCTTAAACCCAATTAGTACATTTGCTACTCAAAAATTTCATCAAGCTACCAGCTCGGGTGAACAAGCCCAGCTAATATTGTATTAATTAGTGACCTCTGTTCCACTACTAGCGTGACAATGTTCTACGAGGCCGCACGAAACTCACTTTGTAAGCACAACTCTTTTATCATACTCATATATTTAATACGTTTCAGTGATTATGGGGGCGTTGCTCACGTATGGGTTTCGTTTTAAAATATTAATTTAAGTTAATTATCAAATATGATTTTAGGACAGTCGTGGTGTAAAGACACAAGCTTACACTGTAAATGGGATAGGTTGTAGGTTTCATTTCCATTCGAGGAAATAAAATATTTTATGTTTTTATTTCTTAGCTCTGATAATCAGGCAAAGCACGATGTTGAGTTTTCCAGAATTTGGTGGAAAAGTGGGGAACAGAACGGAGTGTCTTAATGCTAGTTTCCTAGGTTCCCTCAACCTACCCAGCTATGTGGAATATAAAACATGAAGATGAAAATAAGGTTAGTTTTGTTCAACATTAACATAATTTACTAAAAGAATAAAACAAAATTTAGTTTTGAGTGGTCTCAGTACATTTTACGCTTTTACCTACATTTTCTACACTTAAATATACAAATATGTAGGTAATTATACCATAGTTATGATATATTAACCGCGACCTTTCAAGCACTTCAGGCTTAGAGGTTATATTCTGTGGTTCAAAACGCTACGAGACCGCTTTGAGTGAGTCTCGTTCAGTGCCACGCGGTCACCGAGCGAGCGCGACCGTCTACGCCGTAGACGCGCTACGACAATCGTGTAACTTTGTTAACTTCGTAGACTCGTGATAAGTGTGTATATGTAGTTTAGTGTAATTATGAATAGTGTTTAATTATATGATATAGTTAATTTGTAAGTGAATTTTGTTCATATTGCTTCTATTTAGTGGATTAAGGTGAGATTTTTCTTATTTCTATATTTACATTATAAAATATGTAGTTTCTAGAGTATGTAAATTTATTAATATGTATATAAAAATAGTAAATTTTAAGGCTATGTTAATTGATAAGTTTTTGGATTGACTAGTGACCCAGAATATAAGATCAGTGGCAGATGGTTCAATTTTAGTCTAGATATCTACATTTACGTGAACTATTAATTTATATATTTAATTATTTTCAAATCATACAAATATATATTATGTTTATCAGTTGACTGATTAATAATTGCAGTAATGGTATTTGTAATTTTCTTTTATACAGCTGTATCCTGCAGGGGAGGCAGAAGGAACATAGTGTTAAGATTCTCCGTTCTATATTTCTAACTTTAATTTTCCACCGAATTTTCGAGGAATTGCGTATTGAGTAACGGAACACAACGCCGCGCTTTGCCTTGTTACGTAAGCGAAGAAATTAAAATATTAACAAATAATAATGCCCGAGTGGGAATCCACAACCGTCACCTTTACTACTGCGCCACGACGACCTCAATTATAATGTTCTTATAATATTTAAAATTTACAATTAAATATAACAAAATTTAAGTATAGTTAATTAAGCTAAATGGAGGGAACATATCACTATATATGGAACTGTTCCGTTAGTCACTGAATGACTGACAGACAACGTCACTTCTGAAAATAAACGCAGAAATACGGATATGTATTTATGGCAAGAATTTAAAGGTCAAACGTAGTTGTGAAAGCGAACGAGTATAATAGAAAAATGAATTTCGAATTCAGACTCTAATTTTAATCTGCAACCAGAGAAAGTGAGAAAATAGAAACCTATACTTACATTTCATAAATGATCGGATGATCAATGCTCATGAAAGATGGACCTTTATTTGGCACTAAAAAAACTTAGAAACTTAATATAACAGTAATTAAAATTAGGTGAGATATATTGGATTTTTCAACTGTGATGTAACTTGGGAGCATCCTCTATCTTTTGTATCAAGATTCAATTTTCATATTGAAAAATCATTATTATTTCTGTAAGAAAATTGATTTCTTTGCTTTTCTAAGGCTTATGATTTTTTATTACAATAAGATCCACATAAATATTGTGGTATTAATTGTATTATTGATTTATATTATCTAAGTAATTTCTGTCTTAAAAAAAGCAGTGACTGTTTTAAAAAAATGGTTTATTTTTATTTTTACTCTTTTTTTTTTCATTATTTTATCATTATATCTTTGAAGAGGAGACACTCCACTCCCCAGTATCCGCGCGTTTCTGAAGGCATTACATGTTGAGGTGGCGGAACTTAACGCCGCGTTTTATCTCGACTATAGAGCGAACAAATTAAAATATTAAATATTTCATTTCCCCGAGTAAGAATCGAACCTACAACCGTTTACAGTTGTTATATCACACAACTGGCCTCGAAAATGGTTTTAATTGACAAAGAGTACTTGAAAAGCTAATTACTAAAGGAGGAATGTCACAAATTCCAACATAAAGTAACAAGTTAAATTAGTATACAATTATGCTGAAGTAAAAAATAAATTTCAGACATGTATTGTACTGTAGCTGATAAGATCTGGAACGGGAGTCACGTAACGTACAGCTACGCTTCACGTGGCTACATTTTTGTATAAAACTCTAAAATAACAATGTAGAAGTTGTTTCTTCGCTTTGTAAGCATTATCCTAGTATTTTCATATTCGTTTAATGTTATATACAAAAAGATATTCGTATTCTAGATTATTTTTGTATTTAAATGTGATATTTTAAAACAGCTTCACGCTGTATCCCTAGCAGGGTATATTTGGAATTGGGGGTTAGCATTCTTTAAGAAAGAACAACTACCCACATATTTTACTTCTAAGAAAGTCATATAAAACATGAACATATAACACATTTATTGTTTAAGAAGCTTCTAAGATGCCAAAATATAAAATATTTAAAACACTTTCCTTAAGAAATTCATACACATTCTGAGTTCGTGCAGTGACACATTTGCATCGTACGAGAATAATATGCAGCGAGAAGGCCACAACTGAATATAGAACAGTAGCTAGTGGTATTTTGGTAGAGCATAATAGAGTTTGGTCTTAAAAATATAATATTGACATTGACTATAACTTGACATACAATGCATAAGTAATGCTAAGAATATATACGTTTAAAATATATAGTATTTCTTTGGATAAGTTAGATATTTGTTTAATAAAAATATTATTTTTAGTACTATCTTTTAATTGTTATACATTCTTAAGCATATTTATTAGTATACTCGTATATATAATTGAAATAATATTTATATTTTTTATTTACTCTGTATCCCGCGCGCTGAAGTGCAAGCAAAGGGGACTTGGCAACCTAGTGTTAAGACACTCCGTTACCATTACAATGGTATTCATTCATCCATTCCCCATTTTCCGTCGAATTCTAAAGGCATTCCGTGTTGAGTAGCGGAAATAAACGCCGTGCGTTGCCTCGAGCGAAGAAATGAAAATATTAAATATTTCATTTTCTCGAGTAAGAATCGAATCCACAACCTGGCTCGCCTTTAGAAAAACAATTCATTTCAAAATATTTGATCCTAGGTAGTTCGTAGATTAAAACGGTAATGTTATAACATTACTTCGTCGGCAGCTTGCCAATTAGCATAGCTGCTAGTAGCTCGATGTGCGCTTGAATTTGTATGTGCTCAATAGATCATGAATACTGAACTTGCATTCGGAATAACTTGACATAAACTTATACTTCTCTTTATATTGAAGTAACTTTTTTATTTTTCTGCACTCATTGACATACAATAAACACTAAATGTTAAGTGAAACTTGCCAGAATTCAATAGAGAAAACTGCATTTAAAACGGTTAAACAAAAAATAGCTTCGTTTTTGCGATGAGCGTGAACAAACGCACAGACAAATATTTTAACATTTTTTCTTATATATCTTCCATGTACACCGATCCGTTACGATTTTTTTATAAGTAAAGATATCGAGATTTAATATAGTCACAATCTTTCTTAATAAATGAACATTTTTTCTTTTAATTCGCATCAATAGTTCCTGACTTCCTGAGATAAATGCGTTGAAATCAAACTCTTTAGCTTTAAAACATGAAATAAAAATAAGAATATAAATATTATATTAAGAAAATAGATATTACATACATACATAAATCATTTGAAAAATGTTAACAGTAGAAAACCGAAGACTAAATACTAAACTTTCCCATACAAAAAATCAAATACATTACCGTATATAAATATCAATTTCGATTAGAAAGCCACTTCTATAAGAGACAGTCCATTCCAATCATTTAAATAAATATTATATATTCTTTAGAATACGTATTTCACTCGCACAGTCTCGGTTAGATTTCTTTTTCTATGTATATTGGATTTCCAACAAAATCAATTTGAAACGGCAGCGGTCGCGTGACATTATACGTTATTAATGGATTTTAAATTGCCCTTTTATAATACTTCCGTTAACGCCCCGTGTGTCGGCGCTTTTATATTCTTATAGGGAAGGTGAAGTTTTTGCACATTTTGCCATGAAGGAATGTTATACGATGCTATAATAGTAGCAGGGTAGATAGGAAACCTGGAAACTATGATTGTATGTGGGTACAAGCGCCTAAAAAGATATTAGGGGCACATACTGATTTTTTTCACATAAGTTATTAAAATGTTCTTGTTGAAACTTGCTTATATTAAATTCGTAGTTTAGCTAGTTATTTGTCAGAGTTTAGAGGTGTCCTTTCGGCAATGGATAATGTTATTTCCAATTTTATTAGCAGGAAAATGTGAAAAACTCAGCTTAACAATTTAACGAAAGCTAGGTACTATTTTTTGTACCTTCTTTACCTAGAAACTGCCAAAATAACCATCACCCAAACTACATTTTCCGTATTAGTACTTACCGATTTTGGGTTTATTTGCACAGGCAGTTTCAGGTTTTATAATGTAACGAAGATCTGGCTGCTTTCGGATTTCTCTCTCTCCCTCTCTCTATTACTTATAATATTTCCAATATAAATATGCCATTTTCAGTTACGCAATGCCAAAATGATTGATATATTAGCATTATTTCAGCAAATAGAGTTACTTTATCTTTAAAATAAATCTATCCATCTAAATTTCCCGCAGGAGTCATCGACAACTTTTACATATTCGATATTCATAATATTTCAAGAAAAATTATAAACATATTTCATGTACAATGTACGTATTACATGTTTTTTTCTGTATTATTTATTTATAGATAAATTTGTTCTTCGTCTGTCCGTCTGTACTAAAAGTATTTATGCATTGTTTTTGCTGACTTAAACTTAAACTAAACTTAAGTTTTTTTACTTTGACTGAAACTTAAGTTTTTCAACTTTTGTACTTGGCCTACAATCTTAAAATTAGTATGACGCCTCATTGGACATAGCAACTCGCACTTAACCGATTGTTTTAACAAAACTGAAATAAATACCTAAAAACAGAATCTTGTTTTTAAGAACGTGATCTATGACTAAATGTCTAAACTAATTTATGTTTTCACAACTTTTCATTTCATTTCGTGTCATCTTTTGTTTCAAAACCATCATCTTTAATTGGTTGTATTCTATAAAAGTAATTTTCTCTCCTTATTTAAAGAGCGAACGCTATTTACGTTTTGCGGTTTGGTGGCGTCTTGGAAAATTGTCTAAAATTTGATTAATTACGAGATACACCCTCAAATTTGTAATTTATTGTATTAATAAAATTTCTTAGAAGATAACATTGCTTTTGAAGGAAAACGGTAAAAACGGTATTCGGTTTAATAAAGCTCCTTACTTTCTTTTTCAACTTGTTATGATTCCTAACAAGAATTTCACAATTGAGGTTAATTAAAGTTTGAGTGTTTTGTTTATAATTGAATTGTAAATTTGCAAATGATTTTCTTAATTGGAATATTTTATTGTTAGAAATCAGAAGTGAAATATATTAAAAAAAACGTTAATAAAGTACAATACACCTGTTAACACATCAGAAGTGGATACAGTTACAACTTAATATTATCCACGGTCTTTAAATGAGGTGATAAGGCTCATGGAGCAGTGCCTGGGAATTGCGACCACAGGTATAGGGCTTCAGGGTACCCTTTCCGATATACCAACACTCGCCTTCACTGCTCCAGCCCAGTGTAATTATAAATACGTGTTAACCACATTTTAAATTAAATAATTAATCAAATAAATAATTGTCCAAATAATCGAGTCCTAACCGCCAACATTATAATAAAAAAGCCTTTTATATAAAAAAAATATGCAATTATGGTGAAATTTATAAAGTTAATTCCATTAACATTTGTATGGTAGAAAATAATAATAAAGTTTTTCCAATTGAAAAAGTAAATTGTAATGGTTTTTCAAATTGGTTTATAATATTGCAGTAACTCTAGTGCAATCAAATTAAGGTCACTACGTGACTGCAACTGGCGACAAATTTAGGAAGCATTCACACTATAATATCAGCCATGGCTCGTTCAAAATATCCTGATATTAGAAACAATGAGAGTATTTACTCTATTCGGTCAAGTTCTAGTCAATATTTCTCATACATGAAATAGGATCGGATCGAGAAGGAAACGTGACTGGCGCTATAGTGTGAATCCTCCCTTACTTTTGGTATCGATCAATGCGACTTGAGAAAAGGGCTATTAAATATGTATATTGTAGATTTGAAAAAATATATGAACTTATCTTATACTGTAACTATTTATGATTTATTCTAAAACTTTTTAACTACTACTTTTTATACCTGTAAGATAGAAAATCTCTTTTTTTATTACTGAATGAAAGTTTAGTTAAAGAATTTTCTTTCCAGCATAGCTATAGAGATATCATTACAATTTTAAAATTGTAGTAAATTGTAGAAAAAAAAATTAAATTGTAAGTCATCTATGATTAGTATACTACCTAGGTAGAAGTGAAATGAAAATAAAATAAATATATTGACAATATAATAACGATTTATTTAGTATATAGTATATAATATTTTTCCTAAATATTCTTATAATTCAAGCGGGCGAAGCCGCGGGGAGGTCGCTAGTGATATAAATAAAATAGACAGTAAGCAAAAGATTATTACTAGATTACGTAATGTATAGTTTAAGGCTCTATAAGTCCCATACTGCCATAGTAACAAAACTCGTAAAGATAATTTTTATGACCGCACTAAATAACGATTCTGAAACTAAAGTACCGTGCAAGTAATAAAATGTAAATAGCTGAAGTGTTAAGAGAAATCTGTGCGACTTTTGGAAAATTAGGTTTTTTTTATTTCAGTAGCTGTCAAATGTTGTAGGTACTTTAATAATAACCAAAAAACTGAAAAAAATAACTACGTGTATTATAGTTTTATTAATTTTTGTTGATGTTATAACAATATTTTCAATAGATAAGTATTTTTGCAACGAAGAAAAAACGTCAAGGACAAATACAATTCAATGCTAGCAAATAGACCAGTCAACGGTAACGTAAAATGAAAAAGAAATGAATATTTCTGCACGAGCGAGCCAGGCTATAACCAATTCTAACGTTACGAATCTATTGTAGGTACGCCCTTTTCTTTGTATGTACAGGAACATTGTATATTAATCATTATAATTTTCCTCCTAAATGTGACACAAAAATCCAATTCAAAATGTTGAACAAAAATATTACACACTGAAAGGTAAACATTTTAAAGTCATAACTTTAAGGCAAAGAAATATTCAATAAGAGGTCGCCGGCCGTAACGCGACGGCTGTGGGTTCGATCCCTATCTCGGGGGAATGAATTATTATTTATTAATGTTAGAGTATAGAAAAATCAAACTTACAAATCAATGCAATGAAAATATACTTTTTTGGTGGCATTTCGTCGTGTAATCAGCATCTAGGGGGTCTCAAAGGGTAGACCTACAATTGTTAAATTTGGCAAAAAGTAAAAATATACAGTACAAATAAAAGAAAAATGGAAATTTAATGGCTGTCGTAGGGCGATTCCGACTCACATTTGATGAGTTTTGTAAATATTTATTTGAACGGCGCTTGACCTTCAAAAAATTGTATTGAATTGAATTTCATTGTATTGAAGTATTTATTGCCAGTAAAAAAATTGGATAAATAGAAAATAAGGCGCCCAATAATGGATGCCTTATTTTCTATTGTTTCAATAATGTTCGTATCGTACGCCTCGTTCGAGTACGTGTTGAACACATCATAATTATAAACTGAATTACTTACAATATTTAAATTTAATTTTTAAATAACTAATATGCACCTAATCTTTGAAATTAAACTAAAATAAGACTATAAATAATCTACATAGCCGTACATATGCACTTTTTGGCTAATTACTACAGCTGTATTTACTGGATTGACTCCAACAAAAGGCTAAGTTTGGCACTGCGAAGAATATTGTTAAGATGAATGAAATTTTACTTTGTCCTATGCTTTGTATAAAGAGAGTTACATTTTATATACATAAGTTGTGAGCATAAATAACAATTAAGTTCGTAGGTATACCGACAGTCTCTAAGTAAAATATCAAAATTGAATCGTTATATTTTTGTCTCTTAGCTATGGGGTCAAGGCAAAGAGCGGTGTTGTGTTCCGCAACTCAATATGCAATGCCTCCAGAATCCGACGAAGGGTATGAAACGGAGTGTTTTAACACTAGGTTCCCCCTGCCTCCCCCGCCGTGTCCGGGATTCAGCGTGAAGCTGTATATCTATTAATTATTATTTTTTGTTCATGCTAAATTTATAAAACTAGTTACGTTTTAATAAATGCCAAAAATATGATAAATACACACAAAGAAATATTGAGATTGAGTGCTTTTACACAATATGTCGTATCTAATTTTCAAACACTAAAAGTTGGACGTTCGCCATATTTTTAGGCTTTGAAGTGCTTGGCAATATCCAGATTGGCAACGTTCTTCACACAACCCGATACAGCTATTAAAGTTACAGAAGTATTTTAATCTAACTTAGGCTTGTTTTCCTTTTGTATGGAAAAAAGAATGGATTTATAGTAAAATACTTCAAAGTAAACAATTCTAACACTAAATTTAGTAGGCAAACTCTGTCAGTTCAGTAAATACGGGTCGTTTAATCGGTAATGCCGTAGACGCCTATTCTGCTAACTACCATGAATTTTCATTAAATTTTACATCGTCAGCACAGGCTCTGAAAATTCCTACTTTTCACGAACCGGTTATTTGGGAAATGTGATATTAAATTTGTCTTATAGCTGAAAGCTCAATCGATGTGAAGTATACAGTTTTATTCAGTGGCGAAACCTTTATAGCTAAAGCTAGTAAATTAATTAGGTTAAGGTACTTAGTGTAAGACAGAGGATAGTCCTAGATATATGATATAGTAAATGCTTACTAGATAGACTTCTAAACCTTCTTCTTCTTCTTCTCACTCCTCAATTTAAGTACACATGGTGCCGTGACGATTCAAAGTGACAGAAAAAGTGACAATTTCTGAATATTGCCATAAGATTTCTTCTATACGTCGATAAATAAGGATAGCAGCTAGAATATATGTATAGTATATTTATATAGGTATATCTATATGTAAAAAAATGATAGGAATTAAAATTGAAAAGTTTTGAATTGCATTAAAAATAACTACAACTTTTACAAGTTTATCAAAACGATTTTCTTTTAAAGGTTATTTTCAGCCTATATTTTTATACTTACGGTGAAGAGAAGAATGAGTGACCCATTTTAGTCTGTTTATTATATTTAGGGGTCTGCTCATCTACTAGACTCTATTACATAACGTTAATATATACTGTATTGTCGTTTATCTATGCTAATTAGCAATAATAATATCTTTGGTCAATGAACACACTATCTATTGCCAGGTAAAGCATTATTTATATTTAGTATTGTTATCAGGCAAGTATTTATTTATACCTATATTATAAATTCGAAAGTAACTCTGGCTGTCTGTTTATCTGTCTGTCCGTCTGTCTGTC
>FASU01029759.1:686-11204 GCA_001486225.1 Heliconius pardalinus sergestus
AGATGTTTATTTTCATAACGTGGGCACCCACTAAGAAGAGATGTTCAAAAGTTTTAACCATGAAGGGGTGAAATAGGAGTTGAAAGTTTGTATGGATTTTTTAAATTGGCACCGATTTTTATAAAATTTAAAAGACAGACTCCAAAAAACGTTTCACTGAACACGTGTTTCACGGTTTATTAGAATTCCCCCCTAAACTGAAAATATTTTCATAAACCTATTTAATAAATATTCGTTTAGTTCAGTATCGGGTGGCCATTTTATTAATAAAACCTTGATATCAGTTTATTAATAAAACTTTGATATGGATTTTAAAAAAACTATTTTATGAACTAGAAGTAGCATATCTGTTTGCTTATAATATGATGAATTGAAAAAAAAATCATAAAATGTCCAGAAAAAAGGAAGGCTAATGTTTTGACCAACTTCAAATCTATAATGTCATCAATCTAAGTTGCAGCCCTAGCTTGTCTTATACGAGATACGTTCCGCTTCCAGCTACAAGCGTCACGACAGCACGAGCAGCACGTGGGAGCAAGAGCACACGTGTGACGTGTGCGGTGAGAGCTGCCCCGACGCGCTACAGCTGCTGGCGCACGCCGAGCGCCACGCCGAGAGGCCGCGCGCCTCCAGGTACTACACTGTCCTCTTATTCACTCTATTTGTATGACTATTTAATCATTCTTTTTTTTTATTTACTTTAATTATACCGCTTACTTTAACATGTCTTTATTTTGAATCATTTCCTCTTGTTGTACCTCCTCTCATGTACTACTTTAAAAATAATAGATTTGTCATTGAATCAATTTTAAAATCAATATTATTTATGTTGTTTAAAAATAATAAGTAGCTTATGTAATGTGCGCGCGTGCGTGGTAATGGCGAAAGCGTCTGCGTTCCTTTTACGGGAGCAGCATATAGGGTAAAATATTTGAAACCCGCGCCTAAAAAAAATATCAAGATGCGTTGTAACAATTTAGATGTAGGATATTTTTTTCATTTTACGATTTTTACCATACTTACCATACTTTTTTAGACTATTGATGACGCAGTTGCGAATAGATACTAATAACGCAAACACTTACTACTACAAAAATACTACTAAAAGTTGCCGATATGCCACTTCTCATTCTCAAAAACATACTTGAACGAAAAAGGGATATCTCTTGTTCTATTTTACGCAATTATCTATTTTCTATAATAAATCTAAACAACGTTCAACTTCACTGCCATAACCTACGACTAGATTTGAGAGGTTTATGCCTGTTTACATCATTTTTACGAAATGGCGTTTTATTTTACAAAGATAATTTTATTATTAATTTTGTTTAAAAAACCACTTATTTTTGACAAAATCTCTTTTGTATTAATCGTTTAGACTTTTATAGAGTAGTTAAAACTATGATTTCTTTTAAAGTAGTGAAAATAAAATTCTCTGTATATGAATATCTATATCGTTTCAGACTAAAAAGAATGGGTCGGGGTAAAAATAATACATCATCAAACAGTTCTCGACAGTTTCCATGCAGAGAGTGTGGTAAGTAAAGTAAAAAAAGCAGCTTTACGTAATTTTCTTTTATAGCAGAGTAGGTAGAGGGAACGTAGTGTAAGACACTCCATTCTCCGCCGCGCAACGCATGACGTTGTGTTGTAAGCGCACAACGGTGTACTTTGTCTACCAGAGCGGGGATATAAAAATCATTTGAGTATCATTATTCGTATTCTAGTGGGATCGAACCCATTACCATTGTATTTAGTACTTAGTGCTATAGTTTACCGTCAAGTACAGTACGGCTGACGAATCGTGGCCGCCATGCTGTTGGCTTTCTGAGCATTTGCGAATTTTTTCCTCAGGAAGAAAATAACCAAACCATACTATAGAAGTAGTTTGAGTTATTATTTTCTAACATACGATTATAGGTATATAATATGATTTCAGGTAAAGTATTCGGTTCGCGTAGTTCACAACAGATCCACGTCCGCATCCACACCGGGGAGCGCCCCTACGCTTGCCGTTTCTGCTGGAAGGCCTTCGCCGACGGCGGTACGCTAAGGAAACATGAGAGGATACACACTGGTAAGTGTAACTTTTTATGTTTTATATGTTAGTATGTAGTAGTTGAGGGACAACTAAACAGATACTCCATTCCCCCGCTAAATAGCCCTCAGAAGATTTCCTTTTTAAAACATTGGATTGTTGTATTACTAATTGTGACTCCGTACTCCATAAACAGTATGGCTTGGGCACATCAAACAAATGATTGATGAAAGAATGACAAAAAAGATTTATGACGAAAAAGTGGGCGGTAAGAGAGGTAGAGGAAGACCTCGGTCGACGGTTCTGATCCCCCGAAGGGCATGTATGAAGAGGTTGATGACAGTGGACGAGGCGAAAGAGGTATGTAGAGACCGTAACGTTTGGCGCTCCGTTCTCTGACTACCTCGCTAGGGATAAAGCGTGAAGCTATGTATGTATGTAGTTATATATTTTTTTATGTGTCATATACAGTGTGAAACTGCTTTTTTATTTACTTAATATTTTAAAATATCTTCTAAAAGATAATTAATTCCAACATACATTTTGACAGGTGAAAAACCATACGCATGCGCAGTATGTCCTCGTGCGTTCAACCAGCGCGTGGTGCTCCGCGAGCACGTGCGCTCCCACCACTCCGCGCCTGATCGACGTGCTAATGGTTACTATATATACTATTGATTTTTTATTTTCTATATTAATTATTAATACTGTCTTAGCCCAACGGCACAGCTGACAGGCGGCAACCGTTGCGGTTGTGGGTTCGATATAACATATTACATTTGATATACCATTTCGAAGTAAATAAGTTATAACCAAGTTCCTACTTGGGGGGAAATAGTTATTTTCGTTTTATTGCTCTGGTGACAAGACAAAGCGCTACCTGTTGATTGGTGGCACTCAAGTCCCCAAGTATATCGCGATCGAGATTAAGCGGTATAGGAGGCACAGAGTGTCTGTGTTATATATTTTAGTATATATAAAATTTTAAGTTGATACGAAGATTACTATACCCTATTCAAGGAAAGCTGTGAGACAAAAGGTAAACAAATTAGAAAAAGTTACTTTATAGGTCACAATCGATAGTTATTTTTTTCTATAAAAATAAGTATTGCTGATAGCACTGTAAATAATCATATTGAATGAAATCTATAGAACTTATTAACTCTTACAGACTTGATAATATCGAATATTATAAATGCATTAAATTATTTCCTATATATTTTTTATTAAATAGTTTACATGGACAAACACCCATAAGGCACATTAATTCCAATCTTCAAATTTTTTTAATTAACTTGACTGAACCTTAACCAAGTTATGCTTGCCCTTTTCTTTGCCAAAATAACTTCTTAGACAAGTTGTGAACTAAGAGCCAGTTCAGAAAAATATGATTTCCTATTGAGTTTGAGTTTTTGGCTTGTGCATACTTTCAGAAGAAAATGGAAATATATATTAACAGTTGATTTTGACATGTAAATAAGCATATGCAGAAATTATGTTCTATTATTACGTCTATGTTCTATTCATTTGGACTTGACACTAAATGTAAACAAACAAAACAAAACTGATTCTCAGTCTGTATTTCAAAAATCTTTTTCAACATTTTTTACCAACTAACTAAATGGTTTATATGTGGTTATTGTATATACTTTTAAGATATTATTACTTGCAGTTTAAAATAAAAATATTTTTCCGCTGAAGTCTCTAGGCATTGCGTGTTGAGTGGCAGAACTCAACGCAGCGCTTTGCCTCGTTACTAGAGCGCCAGTCGTAGCATCAAGTGTGTGTCACTGTAAACGCAACAGGTTATGAGCTCGATTCCCACTCGAGGAAATGAAATATTTAATTTAAAAAGTGTTTGCAAGATTTTTTTAATGACCTTCATATTTTGAAATTTCTTATAATTTTAGGTGGATACCAATATTGCTGCGTAGTTTGTGGGCGGCCAATGCACTCTAGTGCAGAATTAGTTCAACATCTTATACAGCATTGTGATGAAAACACAGCTTTGAAAAGGCAACCCCAGGTATAATTTGTATTAATAATAGTTTTATTTGTCATATTGCGTTTATAAAAATCTATTATTATAGAATAAACTAAAACATATAACACATGACATAAAGATACATTTATTTAAATATTACTTGAATATTTTCTGAAATATATTACTTTTTAAATTAATTTTATTATTCAAATATATTATTGTAATAATTATAGTACACAATAAATTCATAAAAAAATATAAAAACAGAGTGGACCACGGAAGTATAAACGTCGACGAAAAATAAAATCCGAAGAGTCACCGGCGCGTTGCGAGTGGGAGGCGCCCTCGCCCTCCCCTGCCCGCTCCCCGTCCCCTGCGCCCTCTCCGCCTGCCTCCCCCGTGCCGCCTCGTCGCGCCACGCGCCGCCGCCGCCGCGCGCCCCCGCCCGCACCGCGCCCCAAGATGATACACACTGAGGAGCCGAGGCCGAGGACTAAACAGGTAACACTATATAAGAAGTCATTATTGACTTCATTTGCATCAATCATTAGCAGTCCGTAAATGTGATGATGGTGGTCTTGGCCATTAGGATATTAATCTTTTTATTTCTATGTTTGACTGTGACTTGTATCATGTTTCAAATATATTATTTCGTTTTATTTACGTAATCTTTACTTTTTGGAGTTGTCATTAGTTACATCTTTTTTACTTTTGATACTATGCTTAAAAATATATATCTACGTAATTCACTTAATATTATTTGAATAACTATTAGAATTATACTACTTTACTTATATTTTATTTGGAGTGATATTTTTGGTGGGAAATTATTTATTTATTTTTTTCACCTTAAAAATGTTGATATTTTAGGTACGAAGTCGAAGACCTCCAAGGCGGCCAGCAGATGACCTCCGAGCTATCGGCCCCCGCTCGCCCACGCCTCCACAGGAAACTCCACCCACAAATTTCTCCCCTTCTCCGCCCTCTCCCAGTCCCTCCTCCCCCACCGGTCAGGACGAGGGGCCGTTTAGGTGCGCCATGTGCTCGCAAGAGTTCCCCCAGCTGGACGCGCTACTTCTCCATGTACCAGTGCATATATGACGATATGAAACTAGGAGCTCGAACCCTACTCGTGCTTAATTCACGACTTGTTATGTACACCTGTACAGTGTCCATTATCCGGACGTCATTTAACGGGACGGCCGCTTATCCGACTGCTGAGCCCGTCCAAGTGGCACGTCCTTCACGTGCCTCGATTTGAAAACAAAACAACGTTATTATAATTTTCACTTCTATGTGGGAGGTATGATTAGAATATTGCTAAGTCAATACATCTCTATTTTCCGAACACTTATGTCCGGCAATTAGTTCGGATAATCGACGCTCTACTGTATTCTATGTTGTATTATGTACATATAAAATATTATATCGTCGCCGAACTAATTTTTTCGTAGATGCCGCGATGCTGTTTCATTTGAACTCATAGGAATACCTATAACATATTACAATGTTACGTATACTATCACAACCCTAAAACTATTAGTATATTGTTTTTTTTTATTTAATTAGCGCTACATTGGTGACATAATTTGGAACTCATGCAATGGGATGTTGTATCGCGGCTTATAAGACTGAACCGCCTAGTGATATAATATGGATCCCGGATGGTACTTGTAGTGAATGTTTAGACGTTATCACTGTATTCATTTGCACTATGACATATTTATTATATCGAATTCTTGCTAAAAATTAATGTTGTGTAGCATCTTGTCTCTAATCTCTTATCTTGTCGAACACAACCATTTGTATATATTCATGTCCTTTAATGTTTTTCAACTGGAATCTCCCTAAGATGGGCGGCCCCGTGCATCATTCCTAATAGCGTTAGTTGAACTACCGTGGGCCTTGCAGCCAAAGATTTAGTATGTATTTATTGTTCACACTTTTTCTATCCATACATTAAACATTTAATATGAATCTATATAAATCATAAATCAATGTATTTATTTTTTATGTATTATGTACTAAAAATGCAAAATATTCACATTTTCTTTTAATTAAAATAGATTTGACTTATGGTAAGATTAATTATATTCAATTTCATCATGTATTTCTTTTATGGTGATTGTACTTGAAAAGTCTATCTGCTTATTGTTCAGACTGTATAGTATATAATTATTTAAGACAGGTGTCAATTGCCTTAGTTAATACTGTACATAATTGTATTATAACATTAATAAAATATATAATTTTTTTTTTTAAATATAATTTTATTGAAATAAATGATCCTATTAATATTTTAACATTAATATTTTTAATTTTTTTACTGTTACCAGTACCAGTTTATGTTATTTCCTTGATCCAAATCGGAGAATACAAGTTTTGATATATATTTTTTTATTTTAAGAGCATATTGAAAAAATATATAAAAATTATTTTACTTACATAAATACATATAAGGTAGTATAGACAATCTTATGTAAAACTGAACTTACAAATACAAAAATAGGTAATCACAATACATAAAATAGAAGACAAACAAATATAGTTAATTATGACATTCTTAATATTTGTTTTTGTTTTGCATTTGTGCAAAGATATGCGGATACTTCCTAATGATACAAAATACGAAGCTTATTATATTTGATACACGTCCATTAGCGGTGACTAATCGGTTAGCTTATTATGTTGGCGAGTATATAAAAACTTTTTTATTGCGTAGTATATATTTAAAGTCTGAATATTGTAAAAATTAAACAATTCTATTGATCTCATTTTACGGTGAGCTATTCTTGCATTTTTTTTTCATTTCTTTTATGGAAAAAGAGAAAGCAAACGAACGTACGGGTCTCCTGATGGTAAGTGATCACCTCCCCCCACGCCTCCTTGTAACACCAGAGGAGCTACAGGTTCGTTGCCGGCCTTTAAGATGGAGATAGACGCGCTGTTTGAAGGTACCCAGGTCGATACTACCTGGAAACACTGCCGCAGATAGGCCATTCCACAGTTCCGCGGCGCGTGGAAGAAAATTCCTAAGAAACCGCACAGTAGTGGAGGGCCATGAATCCAGATGGTGTGGATGGTACTTGAGTTTGTGACGTACTGTGCGGTTAGAGAATTCGGCGGCAAGTCACAGGAGAAACAGTTGTCCAGAATACTCCCCATGATAAATGCGGTGGAAATCGCACAGCGAGGTGACGTCCCAGGAGGAATAGTACTTTAGTGGATGGATCCTACACAGGGCCAATCGGTATGAGCCAAAAAAATTACGACATAAAATCATTTTAAATACAATTTATTTATATCCTAAAATTTTTTAACAGGTCTTATTTGTTATGGTAACAATTTAATGATCCGCCAATTATCAACGTCATAAATGTCATTTGTCAATTTCAACTGTGACATTTACTAGCAGCTGACTGCTGATGTGTTTATTTCTCCGTCACACAAGTTTTATATTGAATACAAAGTTTACATAAAGTTAATCACGAATAACAAGAAAATATTAAATAATTATAAATATAATAAAATTGTGAAAATCGATATTTCTGGGCTTCTGAAGCAAATTTTATACTATCAATATAATTACGTGTCAAGACGGCGGGACGAGGTAATACCAATATGAGGCGAGCTCGAGAAGGCTATCAGTATCAGCCCATACCAAGGGCTCCTACAGATGATGTCTTAGAACATGAAAATGAACGAATGGCTCAAGATCTAAGTGGAAAAATTAACACTTTAAAACATATGTCAATAGAAATTGGAAATGAAGTTCGTCTCCAAGATCAAATATTAAGAGGATTAGACGATGACGTTGATAGGAGTTCAGGATTTCTTGGGAAAACAATGGGAAGAGTCCTTAAATTAGGCAAAGGAAATCACAACTATTACATTTTTTACTTATTCTTGTTTTCAATATTTGTGTTTTTCCTGCTGTATATTGTATTGAAGTTTAGATAAAAAAAACCTTTATACTTTTTTTTACATCAATTTATCAATTTGATATGTTAACAATTAGTAAAGCCTATTATTTAAAAAAATGTAATGTAATTAATTGAATAGAAAAACAACATATTACTTCAATAACTTTATTTTAACACTTTGGCCATCAAATTTAAGCAGGGTGATGTCATATTGCCTGCATTTTTATTCAGCATCTTATTATTAATTATCTCTGTGCACTGCTATATTATAGTGACTCCACCAAAAATGTATAATTGTCCAAAAAAGGTAAACTTTCTCTTTTAGATAATTACTCAAATGCACTTTTACATAATTTCATTTGTTAATTTTTTCTTTTGGACCCTTGGATAAACAGTTTTTTTTCTTCATGCTGTATTCCACATATCGACAGAGGGAAGTTTATGTTAGGTCCATTATATTTGGTCATCAAAACATGGTATCATCTAGAACATCAATATCAGTCAAAATAAAATCTATCAAATGACTGTTAGACATTTAGATGTATAATTAAGAAACTTCTATATCTTGTAATTAAAATATCAATCCTTATTTATAATACTTGACAAATATTTAACAATAAATGGTGATGTTAATTTATTTTCCTGGTTATTTCTTTTTCAATAAACTTTTTAACTATATATTTCTTCCAAAAAAGTACATATATCTTCACCTAATATTGCTTTTGGTGCAGAAATATATAAATTGCAAGTTGTTTTTAAAATTTTAGAGCAACTTTTGAGTGTATCAATTAAAAAAGCAATAATTGCACAGGTGTTTGAAACTTTGTCTTTGTGGCAATAATCAGTTAGACTGTCAAGAACTATTGTAGATGGAATATGTTGCCAATTTGGTAGAGTTACAAGACTTTCTAAGAGTGATTTTAGAGAAGGTGCATAAATAAAAGTAATCATTTTGATATAATGCCTGTCAATCTGATTTACATCTTGAGACAACTGTGGCAATTCATTCAACTCTTCTGGTAGTATATACAAAACTCTCCCATTTTTTGCAGAAAATAAAGTTTTATTAAACAATATTCTGCGGTTTTGTAAAATGTTCTCAAAATAAAATTCACATACAACTTTTGCTTCTGCCATTTGTGTACTAAATTTGAAAAATATATATTGGAAAGTCAAAATCTAACTTAAATCTCATATTTAAGTTAAATATTTAGAGGTATTTATCACTCTGTTTTATTATGTTTTGCAATAGCATATTTAAAGTTTCATACAAGAGAAATTCAGAAACTACCACGTCATTAAACAGTATGGAAAGAAAAACTTACAAAAGAAAATAATTACAAAGTTACAAACTCGTCAACTTAACCTAACGATATCAAAAGTGACAATAAAGATAATCAAAATGACATGACGACCATCATGTGTCAGTCCTAATGTCACGACGTCTGAACTTGACCCATCATAGTATAAATAAGTAACTTATTTTTACATACTGTGTAATATATTCCTGTTGTTTTAAGTCATTTTAAAAGGAAAGTAGTGTTTAGCTCTAAAGTTTACTTAATCAAATTTTAAGTCTCATATGGTATTGGATTTTTCAAAATCTTTTTCAAATCTGTTGATTATAAAAATAATCTTGCAATGTAATTCGAGACAGAAATTATATAAAATTTGCTAACTGTTTGTAAAAAAAATCTTGTTTTAATTTTATCGTAATGTATAAAAAATATCTACTAAGAAACGATAGAAATTTACACGTGTTATTGCAAAGTACACTAATAAAGACATAATTATATGATTATCAAAGAAATTTACGGTGAATATAGAAACTAAACTAAAAAACAGGTTTACAAACTCTGACTTATGTAATATGAATTGAAAATACGTGGTTAGGGTCAATTTTTACATGTATAATAATTCATAATGAAATTGCTAATTTAAATTTTACAAAAAATTGATTTCTATATGATACGGTAGATGCAAGAATAACAAAGCTCTTTAATGTTTTTAATTTCAAACTTCATACAAAAGATATATATCTATACAATTTATTATATTTTAAGCATTTTAAAGTAAATATTAACATTTTTATATTTTTAAGAACACAAATAATACTTTATCACCAAGTTATCATTTCATTCGAGAGTGCTACTACATTTTTAACCGGCTTCAAAAAGAAGGAGGTTATCAATTCGTATTTTTTTTAGCAATATTAATGTCTGCCATGTTGACATGTATAAAAATATCGGTACCTAAATAATGGCAATATTTTATGATTAGTCAATTATAAATGAGGTGAACGTTTTCATGAAGTAGTTGTACCTTTATTTAATTATATATTTGGTTAGACATTGACGATTTACATATGTATATGGTCAATGAATTTACGTTATTGTTAATTCTACACTACCATGACATTTCCAAGTCAAAGTATTAGATATTTATAAGTTGAATGTACCAATAGATGGCGTTGTATCAATAAGTGCAATTCCTGAATCGCGCTGGCAAGATTTTCTCACAAAACATGACGACCTAAAAATTCCGGAATTTAAGCATACTTACCTGGCGTAGGG
>FASU01029829.1:4178-20892 GCA_001486225.1 Heliconius pardalinus sergestus
GCTCGCTGTTAAGTTCCGCCAGTCAACACACAAGGTTTAGTATATTGAGAGGAATCAGGAAGCGTTTTTTAATAATAGGTTCCCTTTGCCTAAGTAAATACAATTTACAAAATTGTTTATGATGACGCTTACGTTACATAGTTCTAATTTAGTTGGTAAGAAACGTAGATTAATAATTTTGTATGGATACAAAATACCTGTACAAAATGCCTCATTCAATTTCCCAACAAAACCTGACCTTTCCATAAAATTTGGTGCTAACCGAAAATTCTGGGTTATTTCCTTAATTCAGGACTAACCGTCTTTGTCGCTGAAAATGCAACTTTACCCAAAGAAAACAGCCAAGTACCTACATAGCTGCCGACGTTGGCATATTACCCACTTAACTCTATAATAATGGTATTCGCGGTACAGTCAAGCTAATAATTTTAGCAAAATATATAAAAAAATACACAATATTCATCCTTTTTGTTAAAAAATAAGTTTTATTATCCCTTGCAACATATAAGCCTTCGATTTGAAGTTCTAGATATCCTGTATCACCTGGAACACATCCAAATGCTCCACATCCAATCCGCTGTGGTAAGCACGTACAGGCTATACCTGTGATAATGTGCCTTTATTAATTTCTCTCTATATATATATATATGAATGTATTTCTGTTTGTATTTCATAGAATGCCAGGCTAATTGCATACACGTTAGGGTTTCATGTTAGTTTAGATATCAATTAAAATGTCAAAAATGTTTTTTGTGTGTCAATTGAATTTTCGTCTTGTATACGAGGTTAAAATATTAATTTATTTTTATTAAATGTTAAAATATTAGTTTGTTTTTAGGGTTCCGTTTTTTACCGTTTTAAGGAAAAAAGGAACCTTAATAAGATCACTTTGCTGTCCGTCTGTCTGTCTGGAGATCTTTATCTCAGGAATGCTTGGAGGTATCGGGTTGAAATTATATATTAAATATTATTGGATAAAAACATATTTCTATATTTACTTAGAAAAAAGATATGGCCGTATAATCGCAAAAAATGCGTATTTCGACACTATCAAGGAAATCAAAATTCATAGGGTACTTCCAGTTAACCAAGAATTATTAAATTTGGTATAGTTCACAGTTCAAGCGGGCGAAGTCGCGCGGGCCTTTACTGCTCGTTAATATGAACGAAAAATGTAATTTATTGTTATGCTCTTTTTTCTTATTTTTAGTTTCATTAAAAATAGTTTCTAAACTAGTAAAATACGATGTAAATAATTTATATGTCCAAAAATGTAGATTAATTTCCTTTCACCCGAAGCCAGACCTTTTCATTTTACTGGCTTTCATATAAATCATAGTTTTACTAGCTGAAAGCTTAGTGAAGTTTTTTATGTATGTAAACGTAAATCATAGGTTTTATTAGGAATAAAAGATATATGTTACATTTATAACTTCACCAAATATACTTTTGATAATTTAATTCATGAATAATGACAAAATAAAAATCACAGGGGGACTATTATATGACTGTAAAAGCTACAGGCTGTGGTCCAATTCCCATTCGAGGAAATTCAATATTTATTTCAATTTATATTTTCATTTCTTAGCTCTTGTGTCGAGGCAAAAGAACGGCATATATGTAGAGAATTCGGCGGAAAATGAGGAAAAGAGTATCTTAACACTAGGTTCCCTCTGTGTACCCTGCTGTGAAGAATACAGCATGAAGGTGATTAAAGGATTATTTCATTACAGTCGGTGTGCAAAGAGAAATCAATCTACTCATATAGTTTTTTTTAGTTTAGGTCTGAAAAAAACACTTCCTTTTTTCGCCGAATTCTAGAGATTCTTTTATAGAAGCGGAACACAACGCCGCACTTTCTCTCGTTACTAGAGCGAGAAATATAATATTAAATGTTTCATTTCATCGAGTGGGGATCGAACTCACAAGCTATCGAGTAGTCACACCTTTGTGCCCCTGCGCCACTTGTGCTTTGGTTAATAAAATAAATTCTTATAATATAAATAAGTAACCATAAAAGTAATATTGTTAGTCGTCGCAAGTAAAACTTAAATATAAAACCAATAATTCGTTTTATACTATCCGAGTTTTAGCCGACAACTTCGATTGGATCTCGTAAGAACTTCTAGAAGTCCTCTTTTAGTAATCCCCTAAATTCCCGTGAGAGCCTACATGCCAAAATACAGATATGTACGCAACGTGGTTTCGGCAGTGCGTTGTCTGCCGGTTATTAAGTTACAGAAAGGATAAAATATATATTTACATTATATTTTTTTAGGTTCACGGTGTTTCCCGCATATAGTAGGGTAGGCAGTGGGGAAAAACAAAACAGAATAGAACTTTCGTTCCCTAGTATTCCACCGACTTTTTCGTTGTGTGCAGAGCGAAGAAATGAAAATGAAAATATTAATAAATAATAATTCATTCCTCTGAGTAGGAATCGAATCTACAATCGTAACGCTTACAGTAACACGCTTGTGCCACTGAGCAGTGACTGCCTCATACCCTCTTCTTTTCCTACATTATAAATATATAAATAAATGCTACACTTCTAGACAAAGTGTAGCGTTGAGTTACGCCACTTATCACGCAACATCTTAAAAAAATCTGTGAGTGGGCAACAATGTATCTTAATACTGGTTTCCCTCTGCGGGAAAGCGTAAAGCTACTTTCTGCACATTTATTTCATTAAATTCCATCCCTGTAATAATATACGTTATCTCATACTATAATGAAGCAATTATAAATCAGTGAATATATTAATATATACAAAACGTGTGTGATTATTAGAACATAATCTAAAATTCCAACGGTCGACCTTTTCTGAATGGAGATGGATTCGTAATGTTTATTTATGTAGACACCATTTACATAATGTTTATTATATATTATTTATCAACGATATCAGGCCTATCCAGATGGAATATATTGAATAATGACTATATTCTTATAAAAGGCACGCGCGGCGTTTAGTTCCGTCACTGAATATGCAATGCCTCCAGAATTTAGCAGAAAATGACCCCCTAAAAAGTATATTCCTGTATGTAGTATCATTGCCCCTGAGCAAATGAATAAATTGATTCTCATTTTTTAAGTCGGATAAAAGAGTGACTAAAAAAACTTTTTTTTATTAAAATAAAGAAACTAATGATAAAGCTCGAGAAAAATTAATTTATATCACGGATTATAAGATTTACTTCATAGTTCATAATATTTTATTCTACGTCAGGCACTGGTTATAAATGGTTTTAAAATCTCGTTGTACGTAGAAACATGAACATTTTCAAAGAAATTAAACATCTTTTATAATTATTGTTCATTTAGTCTTAAGAAAAAAGAAAAGCTATTATTATTTAAATACATTTGTATATAGAGTTTATATTTATTTTTTAAAAAGCCTTTGAGGAAGACCGTTAAGACAAAGGCCCGCGCCAGTGGAACCGGCCGGATGAGGATGCTCTGACCAATGTGAACGAAGGAAGCAATGTAGTGGTGTGCAAGCAAAAGAAGAAGGCGGCAGCAACCCAATTTATATGAGCCTGCGCGTACCAGGGCGCCGTATTTTAAAGCTGGTCTTTGGTTTTAAAACCTGATATCGTGAATAGGTCTTATGCCTAGTACCTTGTAGTAACCCACCAGCTTTGTCTCCGCAACGTGCCGTGGTTATGGAAGAATCCCTTGGCTCCCGTAGCCCTGGTCTGTTTGCTGTTAAAGAGGAGCACCATGAGGTTTTAGTAAACAGTGTGGATGGCCTGCATCTGCTGGTCCTTGAGTCCCACATAACCGGTTTGAGTTCTGATTCATCCGGCGTACCAGTAGAACGGTTTTCTCATATAAAAAAACAGGTGCGTAGGTGTTTGGGACCATTAAAAATAATTTCTCGAACAAATGTCAGTAGTCAAGGAAAAATATGACAATAACAATTTATATGGAAATATTATTTTATTATTGTACTTATTTTAGGATATATATGGGAAAAGTATTTTGGTAACATTACTAAAATTTATCTTTAATTCTATATTTATATATTAAACATACATTGTAAAATTAGGTAAAAACGAGCGTTAATGCGTATACAAAAGAAGCTCTTTAGACCTACATTTTGTTCACAAAGTTGCTCCAAGTTCCTCTCTTTGACTCACGATGCACCCACCCAACCACAAGTGAATTCATGGAACACATGGAATCTCTTCTTTGCAGCACCTATTCCATCATTTAGAGACAAAAACATTGACTAACGCTTAACTATATATTTAATATAGAATTTTTTTATCATTACAAATCCGTAGATATGACACCTACAATATAATAGTTTAGTTTTAATAGTTTATTAAACAATGATTTATTTTTAGTAAGGCCATCTTGTAAGCAATTTAGGCAGTTTCAAATAGTTTATATATTTTAAGAGTTCCGATCCATAAATTTTATATATATTTTATCGGTGCAATGTGTGACGAGTCCGGCAGCTTCAAAGTTCAGTTTTAACGGTGTCTCTTCAGACAATTCAAGTTTATATTTTCGGAATATTGTTAAAATTCCAGCATTCATCGGCATTTTTGCAAATTTAATACCTGTAATAAAAAAATATAAAGTTTCAAATTTCTGCCAAATTTCTGCCAATCAACTTATCAACTGCCCCGAAAGCAGAGATCGGAATGTCTTATATCTATATGTTCTCTCTACCTTCCCTAAAGTACTCTACACTACGACTCAACATTTCTTAGATTTTCTCTCAGAATTCAAGTTCATTCCAATCCACAAAAATAACGTTCACTTACACACATTGTTTACTAAATCTCATAAAAAGCACCTAATAGATCAAATGATCATTTGCTTAAATTTTCCACATGTGAAAATGTAACCTTGGAGTTTTTTGTTATAGTATTACATAAAAACAATGTACAACACGTAGTTTTATTAGACTTTTTAGTCATATACTATCTTATTAAAAATGTTTATATAATTTAAATCTTAAAATCTTTAGCATTCATGTAAGTTATAGAAGTGATTTGCTTAACTTTATGCATAGGGCAATATTAAAAAAATTAAGTTTACATTCTTACCAAGACATATTCTAGGCCCGTTTCCATAGGGCAAGTAAGAAAATGGATGGATCTTTTTCCTCTCTTCTCCATAAAATCGTTCTGGACGAAATAATTCTGGTTCTGGGAAGACTTCAGGATTTTTATGTAAATGATACACGGGTATGTGTATACGATCACCTTTCTCTAATGTGAGCCCTGTTGGTAATGTGTACTTCCCCATAACTTCCCGAGTTAGCAAACCCAGTACAGGATATAAGCGAAGAGTTTCATGAATACAGGCCTCGAGGTATGGCAGTTCATTGACACATTCATATTCGATTACACCGTTTTGTTTAAGGAAATAATCATCTATTTCTTCTATCAATTTATCCTGGGCATATTTGTTTTTCGCTAGTTCATATAATAAGAATGATATAGTCGCTGACGTTGTTTCATAGCCCGCAGCAAATAATGAAAGCGATTGATAGCCAAATAAATCGTTGGTAACTTCTATCTTTGTAATTTTGTTCTCAAGCTTCAAATTGCAAAAGGTATCGCAAATTAGATATTTTTTCTCCTTTAATTTTAAAAAGTGATCAACTACATCACTTCTAGTAGAGCCACTTGCTATTCGATTGTCATAAGCTTCTTTGAATATTTTGTTAAAAAACATAGGTATTTGTTCGTCGAACATTGCAAGACCTAAGCCGTAAAATAAAGATGGCCACATAGCGCGAAATATGAGTTTCAAGCTCCTTTTGATCGATATGTCGAAGATCTTTTCACCAATGGTAACAAAAGGATTATCTTTTACGTTGTGTTCTAAAGTGTGAGCGTGAACACCGTAAGTGCATGTCATGACACATCTCATAGTGTATCGTGCCATCAATGATTCTACTTCGATTTTCTCTTTCGATTGTACTAGACCATCAAGATATTCATCAAACTCTTTGGTACACTCGTTAATCAATGGAAACATGTCTCTAACTTTTGTAAGAGTAAAAAGCGGTGTTAATGTTTGTCGCAAGGCTTTCCATTCGCCACCACCATTGAAAAATATATTTTTTGTAAGAGTTTCGCTATGAGCATAATCAGTGGCCTCTCGTCCGCTGAAGTACGCGAAGTCCTTAGATAGCACAAGCCTCAATATATTTGGATCTTGGACTATGAGGGCAGGTTCTGTGCCATAAAAACTTCCAATGTAAGGCTCCTTTGGAAATTTCTGACATATTTCACTAGTGACTTGAGCCAAATACTTCTTTAATAAAATATATTCCTTGTAATTACCAAACAATAAGCTAGGTTTTAAGTACGGAACATTTCTTTTTTTCCAATAATCGTTATTTTTAGATACTATTCGATACACAAAATATAACAAAACTATTAGTAGTAGTAAAACTAAATACATTTTCAACGTCAACACAGTTCACAATTTATAAGAAGAATAATTTTTAAAGAATGTAAATTATCATAATATAATATTTGCTTATTAGGGTGGCCATAAGTTTAGAGCGTAAGAATTATTATGTTTATTATCTCACTTTTCAATGATGATGATCGTTCCAACAGTTTTTCTGTCCTACGTGAAAATCTAATTGCATATTCCATCAAGTCATTCATCACCAGTACCATTTAATTTTTCGATAGATGCAATTGAGGTGGTGTATCTTTGCATTATATAAGAAAGTTTTTTGGAAGTGAAGTTTACAATTATTATGAGTAACAGTACTGTATTGTTTATGACCACAGGGTTAGTCTATTTAAGTAAGGAAATATAATAAAACACAAAAGATTTGGTCGTAAGAGTTGTACAAATGTGAATAACTCGTCAAGGTCGGTTGGTACGTTCGTTATTGTTTCTATAGGTATTATAATACAAAGTCCTACACCGCGCATATGTCTGTCTGTTTGCGATAAACATATAAAACTACTGTACGGATTTTCATGTCTTTTTCACCATTAGATAGAATGATTCTCAAGAAAGGTTTTAGTATGTATTTTATCATGGTTTTTTGTAAATTGACTGAAATACAACAATTATTGTTGCTAAGAGTGTAAAGAACCTAATCTTCTGGAAGCTATAGTCGCGTGCGCCGAATAAAATTGTCCTCAGTTCAAAATTTTATAAGATCAAAAAAGCATTAATTCAATTCAGTTTCTTCAACAGGTCTCGCTTGCTGTGATCATTTTAAAAATATAATTGATTCTCATCCAATTATATACACTACGGACTGTCTTAATACTCTGTTCCCTCAACCATACCCTGCTGTGTGCGGGATACAGTGTGAAGCTGATTTATTTATTTATAGCGTAGCGAAATACGAATTTTTGCCATACCTATCTTTTTTAATGTAAATGTAGAAATATGAATGTTTCTGAAAAATTATATAGCTGTAGATCTAGGTGTATAGTTTGAATTTCAACTGGATGACTCCAAGTGTTCCAGAGATAGAGGCTCTTGACAGACAGACAAACGGACAACAAAGTGATCTTATAAGAGTTACTTTTTTGTTTAAAAGACGGAACTCTAAAAAAGGAGGGTAGGGAGCATTAAGAGGCTTTTCTTGAAGAAATATCTACATATAGTCAAGTAAAAATATGATGATAATAATAATAATTTATATGGAAATATATATTTATTTTACTTACACTTATTTTAAGATATATACAGATAAAATATATTGTAATATTACTAGAATTTATATTTCAATTTATTTTTATACGATAAACATAAAAAAATATATACATACATTGTAAAATTAGATAGAGAGCTCAGACACCGGAGGAGAGCGTTAATGCGTATTTAAAAGGACCCCTTCGAACCTATACTCTGGTCACAATTGCCAAATACTGCTCTAAGTGCCCTTCTTTGACTCACGATGCGTCTCGCACCCAACCACCAGAGAGTTCGTCAAAACTAACAGATTTCTTTTTTGCAGTACCTATTAGATCGTTTTCTGTTAAAAACATTAACTATCGCTGTATATTTGTATATATAACTATATATTTTTATAGATTTTGTATATCGTTATAAATCGTTAGTTATACGTACAATATAATAGTTGTAGGTAAATCCTTTTGTAAACAATTTAAAAATTATTAAATATTTAATATAATATGTTTTACGAGTTCCGATACAAAAATTTTATACATATTTTATCCATGCAGTGCGTGACGAGTCCAGCCGCTTCAAAGTTCAGTTTTAACGGCGTCTCTTCAGACAATTCAAGCTTATATTTTCGGAATACTGATAAAATTCCAGCATAAATTGGCATTTTTGCAAACTTAATACCTGTAATAAAAAAAAAAGTTTCAAAAAAAATTTTTTTTTTCTTATAAAAATCAAATTTCTATCATTCAACTGGTCAACTGCCCCGAAAGCGGAGAACGGACTATCTTGTATCTATAAGTTCGCTCTGCATATCCTAATGAATTCGAGTCTCAACATTTGTTGGAATACAAAGTCAAGTTCATTCGAATCCACAAAAATCCAGTTTCTTATACACGCTTAGCCAACTGAATCTCGTAAAATTTTTATCAAATAAGCAGCTAATAATCATTTGTTTAAAATGTTCCACTTGCAACGTGCAACCTTGAAGTTTTTATCTTATAAAAAGTTGTACAAAACATAGTTTTGTTAGACATGTATAACTCAATTATTTTATTAAAAATGTTAATATAACTTGAATCTTAAAAATCGTTAATATTTACGTCAGATATACATGTTTTTAAATTTATGTATAAAAAATATTAAGTACACATTCTTACCAAGACACATTCTAGGTCCGTTTCCATAGGGCAAGTAAGAAAATGGATTTATCTTCTTCCTCTCTTCTCCGTAAAATCGTTCTGGACGGAATAACTCTGGTTCTGGAAAGATTTCAGGATTTCTGTGTAAATGATAGACGGGTATGTGTATACGATCACCTTTCTGTAATGTTAACCCTGTAGGTAATGTGTACTTCCCCATAGCTTCCCGAGTTAGCAGACCTAGTACTGGATATAAACGAAGAGTTTCTTGAATACAGGCTTCCAGATATGGCAGTTCATTCACACAATCATATTCGATAACACCATTTTCTTTAAGCAAATAAGCGTCTATTTCTTCTATCAATCTATCCTGGGCATGCTTGTTTTTCGCTAGTTCATATAATAAGAAAGTCATAGTAGCTGAGGTTGTTTCGTAGCCTGCAGCAAATAATGAAAGCGATTGACAGCCAAATAATTCATTATTTGCTTCTGCCTTAGTAATTTTTTTCTCAAGCTTCAAATTGCTAAAAGTATCGCAAATTAAGTATTTTTTCTCCTTCAATTTTAAAAAGTGATCAATAACATCACTTCTAGTAGAATCACTTGCCAGTCGTTTGTCATAAGCTTCTTTAAACATTTTGTTAAAAAACACAGATACTTGTTCATCAAACATTGCAAACCCTAAGCCGTAAAATAAAGATGGCCACATAGCACGGAATATTAGTTTCAAACTTCTTTTGATCGATACATCGAAGATCTTTTCACCAATTGTAACAAAAGGATTGTCTTTTACGTTGTGTTCTAAAGTGTGAGCGTTAACATCGTAAGTGCATGTCATAATACATCTCATAGTGTATCGTGCCATCAATGATTCTACTTCAATTTTCTTTTTCGATTGTACTAGACCTTCAAGATATTCCTCAAACTCTTTAGTACACTCCTTTATCAATGGAAACATGTCTCTAACCTTTGTAACAGTAAAAAGTGGACTTAGTACTTGTCGAGAAACTTTCCATTCTCCACCACCATTAAAAAATATATTTCTTGTAAGAGCTTCACTATGAGAATAATCGGTGATTTCTCGCCCACTGAAGTATGCGAAGTCCGTAGATAGCACAAGCTTCAATATATTTGGATCTTGGACTATAAGGGCGGGTTCTGTACCATAAAAACTTCCAATGTAAGGCTCCTTCGGAAATTTCTGACATATTTCGCTAGTGACCTGAGCCAAATATTTCTTCAGTAAAATATATTCACTGTAATTACCAAAAAATAAACTAGGTTTCACGAACGGCACATTTCTCTTTTTCCAATAATCGTGGTTTTTAGTTATGATTCTGAACACAAAATATATCAAAATTATCAAGAGAAACAAAACTAGATACATTTTTAACGTCAACACAGTTCAAAATATTTGCGAAGTATAATTAAAGGAAGCATATTATCATTTCGTATAATGTTTGATTATTAGGGTGGCCATAATTTTAGAGCGTAATAATAATAATTTTTAATTTTTTTAATCTCACTTTTTGATAATAATCGTCAAAACAGGTTTTCCGTCTAAATCCTTTGTCAATAACAAATTGCATATTGCATAGAAATGTAATTGCGTGCGTCTTTCCTCAGTCATTCGGAGCTTCTCCTTTTTTATATATTATATATAAAAGGAGAAGGTTTATGATCACAAGTTTTGCTTATTTAAGTATGAAAAAAGTATATTTTTACAAAATGTAAGTGGTGAACTATAACGACTACCTACTTTGAAAAAAAATGGCAATTTATATTATTTTTTTTAGGATAAGGATTTACACTTTATGATAAATTATAATATATATTTATATATACACATATTCGTAACAAGCAAAAGATTTGGTCGTAAGAGTTACAAATTAAATATTAATTCGTCAAGGTCGGTTGGTTCGTTGAAATTAATAAAAAACATGTGCAATTTGCACATGTTTATATAAAATCTATATTATAAAAATGTTCTTGTGTGTGAACTTCTTGTATAACGCTCGTCACAGGCGTTGTCACAGGCGAAAAAAATATTTATTATTGTTATTATTATATATATTTTGCCCAATAAAATACAGACAAGAAAAGTGACCAGGGAATCAATACCAAAGACAGTTTTAAATATATTTGGTATTTATGTTTAACTCCTACTTTTTTAAAGTTAATTAAAAGAACTCACTGTACATTTTCGTTAATGGTAATGATCGTTAATGTTAATGTTCGTATTTAATAATATTCCTATTGCAATCTTGTAATTAACTAACAAATTCGTAACTTAATTTGATTTGATTTCATAATCCTCGCAGTGTAATATGACATGCCTTGTTACTAAAAATTGTACTGAAATTTATACTGCGGATCAGTACTCCTTCTTTATTACTGGGAAATGCTTTTACGTAGATTATCCGTGGGCAAGACAAATGTGTCCTACGGATGGATGATACTGTGGGACTCATCAAACACAGCCTGATCAACCGATCCGGAAACCCATGTGAGGCGCTGCAGGATCGCACGCGCATGCCACTACGACGCCTTCGTGGAAGGTGTACCTAAATCAGACCACCGTCGCCTTTAGGATGCCTTGAGATTTCTCCTAGGGCACCCGCAATCTTGATGACTTGCAGGATGATCGCTATGACTCCTCTGCCACTGCAGGAGAGTCATAATCCTAATAAATAAGTCCCCTAACCCTAAAGGAGCTACTGCTTTATTTTATTCTCACAAAGCTTAGTCTTAATCAATATATGAAGATGGGTGTTTATTCAATTGTGTTAAGAAATTATTGCTGTTTTCTGTTTATTTGCGGACATTTTATTTTTGGCGTTTTTTTAACATTTTAAAAATATAAATTCACTTGTTGCAGTAAAAATATTTACAAGTATAGAAATATTTATTACTATCTAGTTTGTAAGAATTTATTTTTGAGACAACTCTTCTTAGAATATAACAGTATATTTTTATACGTGTATATATTTTTTATATCATTCTAGACCCTTAGTCGTATATATAGAATAGTTGTAGGTATGGTATACTCGTATAAGCAATTTAAGCAGCTTTAAATTTATTAAATATTTAAAAATTCCTATCTATGAATTTTATATATATTTTATTAGTGCAATGTGTGACGAATCCGGCGGCTTTGAAGTCCACTTTTAAAGGCGTCTCTTCAGATAACTCAAGTTTATATCTTTTGAGTATTGTTAAAATTCCAGCATTTATCGCTATTTTTGCAAACTTAATGCCTGTAAAAAAAGAAATTGAGTTTCAAAAACATGTAGTTCTTTTTATTATGAAAGTTCCAAGCTTCTGCCTCTCAATATGTAAGAAAGTCCCGAAAAAGGAGAAAGAAGAAGATATATGTTCTCTCTGCCTACTTTGCTACTGCACGCGGGTATAACTTAAAGTCCAATTAATTCTACAGAAATTGTTTACACAAGTTGTGTGTAAAAAAAGTTATCAAAGTTGTTTTATTACATTTATATGACGTAATTACGTTTTAAAAATGTTTATCTTATTATATGTTTAGTTTTAAGTTTTATGTAACTTATGATTTGCTTAACTTTATGTAGGAATACACATTAGAAAATACAAGAACACATTCTTACCAAGACACATTCTAGGACCTCTTCCATAGGGCAAGTAAGAATATGGATTGATCTTTTTTCTTTCTTCTCCGTAAAATCGTTCTGGACGGAATACTTCTGGTTCTGAAAAGACTTCAGGATTTCTATGTAAATGATACACGGGTATGTGTATACGATCACCTTTCTGCAATGTTAGCCCTGTAGGTAGTGTGTACTTCCCCATAACTTCCCGAGTTAGAAGACCTTGTACAGGATATAAACGAAGCGTTTCATGAATACAGGCATCGAGATATGGTAGTTCATTCACACAATCATATTCGATAACACCATTTTGTTTAAGGAAATAAGCATCTGTTTCTTCTATCAATCTATCCTGGGCGTGCTTGTTTTTTGCTAGTTCATATAATAAGAAAGACATAGTAGCTGAGGTTGTTTCGTAGCCTGCAGCAAATAATGAAAAGGATTGATAGCCAAAAAATTCGTTGTTAACATCTATCTTTGTAATTTTCTTCTCAAGCTTCAAATTGTTAAAGGTATCACAAATTAGATATTTTTTCTCCTTTAATTTTAAAAAGTGATCAATAACATCACTTCTAGTAGATCCATTTGCCAGTCGGTTGTCGTAAGCGTCTTTAAACATTTTGTTAAAAAATGTAGGTACTTGTTTATCAAACATTGCCAACCCTAAGCTGTAAAACAAAGATGGCCATATAGTGCGGAATATTAGCTTCAAGCTCCTTTTGATCGATACATCAAAGATCTTTTCACCAATTGTAACAAAAGGATTGTCTTTTACGTTGTTTTCCAAAGTGTGAGCGTTAACATCGTAAGTGCATGTCACAATACATCTCATGATTTCATGTCAATTTTCACTTTCGATTGTACTAGATTTTCAAGATATTCATCAAACTCTTTAGTGCACTCATATATCAACGAAAACATGTTTCTAACCTTCGTAACAGTAAAAAGCGGAGAGAGTGTTTGTCGCAAAGCTTTCCATTCGCCACCGCCATTGAAAATTATGTTTTTTGTAATTGTTTCGCTATGGGCATAATCAGTGGCCTCTCGCCCGCTGAAGTACGCGAAGTCCTTAGATAGCACAAGCTTCAGTATATTTGGATCTTGGACTATGAGGGCAGGTTCTGTGCCATAAAAACTTCCAATGTAAGGCTCCTTAGGAAATTTCTGACATATTTCACTAGCGACTCGGGGCAAATATTTCTTTAATAAAATATAGTCACCGTAATTTCCAAAAAATAAACTAGGTTTTAAGTACGGAACATTTCTGTTTTTCCAATAATCGTGATTTTTAGTTACAATTCGAAATACAAAATATATCAAAACTGTTAGGAATACTAAGATTAAAAACATTTTCAACGTCAACACTGTTCACAATATGAACGTAGTATAATTCATGTATGCGGATTGTTGTATGTAATATTTGATTATTAGGGTAACCATTACTTCAGAGCTTTAAATATATTTTTTTAAAAGATATTACCCAATAATTTCAATCTATAATAAAAATGAACTTAGAATGTTTGAATGTTCATTACCCAATTATAGATGAGCAGATCATAAAGCAATCACGTTTTTTCGGTCTCATGAAAAAAGTGTTTGGCAGGCTTTTACAAGGCGGTTTTAACAGTTGGGTTATGCCGCTTCTAGTTTATAATTTTGACATTATAAGATGGACACAGACTAAATTAGAGAGTCTAATAAATGAATTGCGGACCACATACCGAATGCACCATCCGCGCGCTAATTACAGAGTAATGAGACTGTATATCCCGCATAAGTGTGAAAGCTCAGGCTTTTTACACAGCAAGAAACTCCGTAAAACTCCTCAAGATTGATATGGATATATATACACAAGAATAGTTGATAAAGTCCCTATTACTCTTTCCAGGGGCTGCAAGTACTGATGTAGAATTGTAGTGCTTGCTACTCCTGATCGCTGTGTGGAAGAGCAAGGAGCTTGGAGTACGATGAGCGTTTAATCGACCTGGGGAGTCCCTCAGACATTGTCAGGGGCGAGTGTATTACTTTTTTCGAAGAGTATATACCAAAGTATATCTCTTGAAGGGCATAGACGACGTCCATGGAGCTCCTATGGGTATACAATAGGTTCTGATTGATGTTGACAATTTGCGATAGACTAAATCTCTTTCAATTATATGTACTCTTTAATTTAGGGTGCATATTATGAATCAGAGCAATCATCGCATTGTAATTTTTCATAGATCTTTTACTTAATTGAAGGGGCAGACAGTTAAGACATTTTATATAAAAATGTATTTGATTGAAATTTGCTTCATACTTCACCTTTACTTCATTTTTTGTTAAACTCCGTATAATCTTAACTTTTATATAAAATTAAATTATTTTTTTTATCTTTGCTAATCACCTTGACCAATTTATAACAAAAAGTGCAATTTGATTTTGTGATACATGTAATTAAGTTTTTGTATCTTTAAATTGCATTAAAAAGATATGTGAAGGTGACTTATATATATTTAGTAGTTAGTAACTTTATTTTTTCCTATTTTTTCTTTTTTTACTATAATTTTTTTCTTTCTTTATTTTTAATTATCACGTTCCGTCTAAGGAAGAGCGAGAGTGTAGAACAAATGATACAGAGGCACGTTTGGCTTAAAAATTTGGTTTGTGAAGCATCCGACAGGGTTATGTGGGATTTGGAGTTCATGGATTGCACGAGAAGCAAGTTGAGTTTTTAGCAGTGTAGCTTTGGATTTATGAACCATATAATACAATATTTACTAGCTAACAAAATAAATGCATTATATAACAATCAAATAACAACCTTTATAAATAAATTTTAGTACAGTGTATGACAATGAGGTTAGTAAAATTACGTATGGAAATACAAAATATATAAATGATTGACTCTGACGACTACTTTGAAAAGTAGATGATTATTGATATGAAACAATTTGACGTAGTACCTAATAGTCTTATATTTCTTGATAACGTATGAAAATTAAACAGTCCTAAAAAATAAAAAGATATGGTCACAGTTGTAAACAAATTAATATTTTTAAGGTCAGTTGGCTTTTTCAAAATAATAAGCATTACACATAAAAAGGATTATATAAAATCTATATAAGTATATACATCGTATCTTTTTATGAGTGTGCTGTTTTTAAAAGCTTTCATTTAACTTGCAATGTATGTATGTGTGTTCGGGTGAAATCTTTGAGCTCAATTTTTATTTATTAACTTGCAAATGTTGCTTCAAAATCCCTACAGCGTAATTATAATTTAGCATTTCTTGGCACAAAAATTATTATTATTTTATCATTAGAGATTTTTCTTTTGAGGTACGGGACCCTAAAAATATGGCATATACGTTTTTAAAGTTAACATTTATCTTCGGGGTTTAAAACTACTTATGTAGAACTAGAGTTTGATAGAAACGTTAAACGTAAATCGATATAACAGCCAGGTGTGCTATCGTCGTTGCATTATAAATTGGCACATCTACCTTATAAATATTATACGAGTATGACGGAAGAGTTATTAACCTTAAATTACATTAAGTTTGTTGTTTCTTATGACCATTCATTTTAAAAATACAAACGATTTATAGTTGTTATATTGAAATTTTAATCTTTGAGGTCTTTCAACGCATACTGTTTCAATACCTGCAGTTTACTCTTTAAATTATCAAAACCGAACATTCCATTCATAAGATTTTACGAATTGAAAAATGCTAATCTGAACAAAATATATCTCACTTGGAAGGATCTCTGAAAAATCTATATATTTTTTGATCACCTACAAACACCCCTGTTGACATAATGTACAGTGAAGCTGTACGATAAATTTAGAAAATAAAAAAATAAAAACCTGAAGAATAGTTACATAAAACCTCAAAATGCAAATGTACAAAAAAGAAAAGTATAAAAAAAATATATATGAATAAAGAAATGTAAAATAATAAAACAAATAAAAAATATTAAACATTTTAAAAAATACAAATAAAAAGAACTAAAAGTGTAACTGATCCTCTGTCAGTGGAATATTGTTGGGGGCATTTGTCGACGTAATGGAATTCGACAATAATTTAAGAAAAGTGTTTGTTTATTTCTACATTCTGCATCTGCATCTTTCAGAAACGGTTTTAACGATTGAATGCAGTTTTCCCTATTGGATTCTGGCGAGCTATCCTTAACTATTAGTATTTTATTACAATCGCTTGCTTATAATTACAAGCTTATAAGTAAAAAATATATATATTAATAATATCGTATTATATTAATATTTTTTTTATTTATAAATCCATCCATACCCATATTATAAATTAGAAAGTAACTCTGT
>FASU01029876.1:0-13770 GCA_001486225.1 Heliconius pardalinus sergestus
TCCATACAAATTTTCAACCCCTATTTCCCCCCTTTAGGGTTAAAATTTTTCAAAATCCCTTCTTAGTGGATGTCCAGATAACGAAAGTAAACATCTGTCCAAATTTCACGTTTCTACCATCAGCGGTTACGGCTGTGCGCGCGTCTTACCTCAGTCAGTGAGGACAAGTCCTTTTATATATATAGATTAACAACGACACTAAGTATTGTCCATTGTAGAGTATACGGTTACGCTATCTGTGTAACTGTGCTAGAAGAACTGACGTAAACTTAAAATTTAAGAAAAATATTATATCCTTATATTCTTGATTGTACTCATAAAACAGATTTCATTTTGCCAAGCCACTGGAGCGGGACGACAATATTGCGCAATATTCATATAGAATAGAATAAACACTAACTAACTACTAATTTGAATACTTGCATAATATAAATAAATATTAAAAAACGATAATTATATATTAACATTTAATATTTATATTTTTCAGGTGATAGATTTCGGCAGTTCGTGCTACGACCACCAGCGTGTATACACATACATACAGTCGAGGTTCTACCGCGCGCCAGAAGTGATGATGGGGGCGAAGTACGGGATGCCCATCGATATGTGGTCGCTAGGGTGTATATTGGCGGAACTGCTGACAGGTGGGTTGTAGACTAGGATTTACATATATTTCACCACCAAGGATAATAGTTGAAACGGCTAAGTGACTCTATATTCCGTAATGGATTTAAAGTTATAAAATTTGTGGGCTTAAATGTTGAGATTAAATTATTCGTCATTTTTGGAAATTAGTTTTTCTAATAGGTTTTTTCTATATAAATTGGAGAATCATCAATTGGTTGATAATAATTAAAATATATGTTTATATTTTTTGTAGTTTAATATTAATCTAAATTTATATTATAAACTTAAACTTAATACGATATATTGTATATTCCAGGTTTCCCCTTACTACCCGGCGAAGACGAGGCAGACCAAATGGCCTGTATCATAGAACTATTGGGCATGCCGCCCCAGAGGCTGATAGAGCAGGGCAAGCGGTCAAAGAACTTCATCAGTAGCAAAGGACTGCCGCGGTACTGCACCGCAACCACACTACCTGATGGTACTACGGTTTTAAGTGGTGGTAAGTAAAAGACACTTTTGATTTTACATACAGAGATATCAATTAATATTTAACTTTTATTAAACCGGTACAAAAATGTAAAAATCAATTAGATGCTTGATATTTAAAAGTATTTAAGGTGACAGCTTCATCATATCATCCTAGTAATATTTTTTTACAATTAAAAGTAAATACCTTTATATTAGATAACTTCAAACGGTCTTATGATAATGGATTTAAATTATCCTATTATGAAGGAATTATAAAGACATAATTGCATATAGAACCGTGCAATTCGTTTGCCAATCATCTCGTTAAAGCAATATAAAACGTGAATCTAATTGTGGTATAAAAAGAGGTTTAAAATAAGTTATAAGAATAAATGATGATAGCTAATGCGGAAATGTATCTGATCTCACCGACGTGCTCCAACTTAGTGTGATTCAGTAATATAACGTATCACGTCGTAGAAATACTAACACCTCATTCTCTAGCATCATCTCTATTTATACTTGAACTGTCACATTCGAAATTCCTCAGTTAATCTGCCTTTCCCTGACATTCAGCGTGCGGAGAGTCTGAGTCACTAATGTTAAAGTAACGTAAGAATTAATAATCAATTCTAAATGATTTTGCATTACATTGTTTTGAATCATCGTTTTTGTAAATAAACATACTTTTGTTCGCTCGCTTGTTTGCTAATTTGCGGGAGAGTCTTGTGTTGTAATCTTTCGTATGGATTGAAATTATAATTTGTTTTCTATTTAAATAATAGTTAGAAATAATTTTAATAATTATTAATATTGTTGCTACATACATATTTTAAATACCAATGCTAACTACTAACTAATAATATTAGGAAAAAAACATCTTTAGTCATTGAAAAACATTCATGCAATTTCGATATTAAATAAGTGACACTAAAATGAATGACATACGAGCATGTAAGTTGGAAAAAGACACCGACTCGCACTTTTAAATTGATGATTCATCTCCCTCGCGTAGGGTTGTATTACTTGTGTCCTGTAAGGGTTCTTTTCGTGACTACTTCATTTCTTCCCCCTTACAATTCGAACCCATACTTACCGTCGCCCCAAAACGCCACGTAATAGAGCGTTTATCCATTGGATAATGCTAGAAAGGGGATACGAATTACGATTCGCAATTTACAGAACATTATGTAAACAGGAAATCGGCTTCAGAATTTGATTGAATATGAATTGAAATTCACATAGCTTGCGAAATTTAATATTTAGTAGATAATTTCCTGTAGGCCATCGTGCCACCGGAACTTGTGGGTTTTGTTTTTAAATAAATAATTGTGTATGTTTACGTTGACTATTTTTTTCTACGATCGGTCTGAAATATAGAGCGGTAATACGTTTTTTTTTGAATTAATTGCTTTTATAAATTGACAGAAGATACAAATGTTTGCTTAACCTTCAATAAACAATTTAATTAATCGATTGTCCTTTTTTATTGCTCGTAGCTTGTAACCATTTAAGGAATAATATTCGATAGAAAAAAATAGTATTGCATGTAATATAAAAAAAATATTACCGCTATTGTGTCGCAGTAGGTATTCTTAGGTAGTAGGTATAGGTTTTACACAAGACATTTAAATGTTTTTCTTTTTTTTAAATGAAAGTTAGTCTTCTCGTTTCCCTTCTCTTTCTCCCTTGGCTTATATAAAAAAAATAAATGCTTTAGCTGCCACGGTTAGAGTTAGCCATCATACGAGTAATATTTTAAAATGTCTGTAACGTAGATTTTTCTATATAAATCTATAAGCTATGCCACTGTAAAGTTTAATCCAAATCTATTTAGTACTTTTTGCGTGAAAGTGGAACAATCACAAACTTTCACATTTATAATATTAGTAGGATTAGTGAGATAAGATAAGAAGACGTATATGATATACCATGCTTACGTAGACCGCTGAACTGACCGACTGTCAGGATTGCGATGTGTTCGGCACCAGACATGATGTGGGCGAGGTTGGAAAACACCTTGTAATTTATAGATATTTGGATCAAATCCAATTGTGTCTCTTATTTTTTTTGTCTCTTATCATGTTTACTTCATTAAAGCTTATTAACGGTGTTTGTTTCAAGGTCGATCTCTTATCTATGTTATTATTAAAATTTTTAAAAAATATTTTTGTATGTTTATTCTTGTGAATAAGCTTATGAACTACTTAAGCGGTTTTCTTTTTGACACTTGACACATTTTGTCATAGGTTACTTTAGTAAAAAAATGTCTATTTCAAAAAGTCGTATACATAGTTTAGATATTTTTAAAAATAGGTAAGAGTTATTTTTATTGAACTAGCCAATCAAAATATGCGCAATTATGTATCTGCCCAATATTTTATTTGTAAAAGTTTAGTATATTAATCAAAGTTAACTCGATTTTCTTTGTCGTATTCGTTCTTACGCATAATATTCTGTACATACATATATATTTTCCAAACGTCACGTATATTTGGTGAGTCGCCAAGACCATGCGTAATGTTCTTTATAATCCTGTATATAAGACATTTGGTGTTCGATTTCTTCAAAGGCGCATTAAGTTCACGGTGTCTGATTTCTTAGGTGCTTTATTTTTTTTATATATATATTTATAATATTCCAGGCAAGGACTTTTAGTAATTAGGCCATTTGAGATGATTTCGAGAAAAAATATTATTTATATTCTTTTAACGTAAGATGATCACGTTATTTTTCTACCCATTACGATAAAAGAATAAACAGTCGGTTTCAGTTCTAAATGTTATCGTTGGAACGTCTTAACTATCAATTTTACCGATTTAATTTGTAAATATTTGCTTAAATAAATGGCAAGTTGCTTTATTTTTGTTGGAATAGTTGTAGATAAGTAAGTAACCTTAATTCAGTCAAATATTTCTTATTTGCGTGGCCATTTTATTTTTTGATTAAAATGTTCTTTATAATCCGTAAGTTGTCTTCCATTTGTGTATGTATTCATTTTTTATACTTTAACTTTCCAGGTATGTCAAGAAGGGGCAAGCCGCGTGGTCTTCCCGGCTCTAAAACTTTTGTAACGGCGCTCAAAGGTTGCCAGGACAAATATTTCATTGACTTCATTAGACGGTAAGTTGAGCTTTTACTTAATAAGGAATGAGTGCTTACTATAGTAATTGGGTGACGTTTGTATTAGAGAGAAAATAAAAGACATCTAAAATTCTTTAACGATGCATTTTATTTTTGATAGTTGAAGGAACATACGTGTTCATTCTGTGTAAATTGCGTCCGAGCGAACAAATTTTTATAGTCTTTATGGTCGAGAGGGTTTATGGTTCACATATTATTATACTTATATCTAACAAGTAATCAATGTTCGTTCCAGGTGCTTGGAATGGGAGCCGGAGAAGCGCCTGACGCCGGCCGCGGCGCTGCGGCACGCGTGGCTGCGGCGCCGCCTGCCGCGCCCGCCGCACGACGAGGAGGCGGCGCCCGCGCACCACGCGCACCACGCGCACCCCTCGCTGCCCGCGCCCGCCAACGTTAGTATAGCACACCACGTCAAGCGCCTCGCGCAGACCAAGTGTACAGATAAATAGGTTCGTTTTGTGTCCGCTTTGTTTTTTTTTAATTTTTTCCTTATTTTTTTTTAGTTGGTTGAGTTTTGGTTTTTTTTTGTGGGTGGAATTTGGGGAGTTTTTGAGCTTTAAGCTGTGGGGTAAGGGAGCCTAATGTTAAGATATTGTTCTCCATAGGCGGTCCGATTATATTTTCGAGACATTGTCTATTGTGTGACGGAACTCAACCCCGCGCTTTGTTTTGTCACTAATCCGAGGAAGTTTTTTTTAAGAAGAATTAATTATTTCCCCAAACGGCAATCGAACTCACAACCGTGGCGTTTACAGTTGGGCGGTCTATTTTTGGGTGTGATGCTTGTGGTTTTGGGTTGTAGGTTGTAGGGATTTTTGGATGGTTGTTATTGGCTGGTTGCGTAGGCTGTATGCCATATGGTGGCGTGCTTTAGAACAAGCTTATGCTTAAATTGATATATATTTTACTTAAACATGCAATGCAATAGAAAAATTAAAAACTATTTTCATACGAAAATATAATCATATAGTTTATAAATTTAACGAAACTTGTATATCGAGATATTAATTTTCATAGGATTTGCTTAAGTTTCGAAATCTTGCTTACATGCGTTTGGAATGGTCATGATCGCCTATGCTGCTATACTAATATTGAACATCCATATTATATTAAAAACTAGTTATGACCCGTGGATTGGCTTGCTTAGTAAATTAGAAATAACTTATTGAATTATGTTATACACCGCAGATACAATCAAAACCATTTACATGATGTGCCCATAGCTTTTCCAGATAAATGGAGTATCCAACTAAAAAAAACAATTGTAAACGAAAAGTTAGTTCCTGAGATTAGCATTTTTAAAGAATATGATTCTATTTAACTTTATAATATCAGTACAGAATATTGTTGTTTACTCAGAAAGGAAGCCTTTGCTTAAATATTTATTACATGCATATTTAGCAGTATTTATATAAATATTACAAACCACAAGCATCTCATTTATATAAATATTTAATTTAAGTTTTATTTATTTTTTTTTTATTTGCGAATTATATTTATTTTAATATTATTTTTATATATATATTTCTTTATATTTATACAAAGAATGAGGATGAACTGGACTTGAAGGTACTGATACTATTACTACATTATTTGCCTTTATAATATCTAGAAATTTATTTAAATTATTAAAATGTTATGTATTTTAAAAGTAAAAAAAATATAATTAGTAAATATGAAGTAAATTATGTATTTTAAAATCTTTGTTTTGTATTATTTCAAGTAATAAATATATTATAGTGTATATAGCTGTATATTAGATGTATTGTTAGCTGTAATTTAAATGTAGTTTTGTCTCATAACAAATATTAATGTAAGTAATTTAGAGAATTTTGGCATGAAATATATACATTTTTGAGAAGATATAATTGGGTTACTGGTAAGGTCGGCGGTGGCACAGGGGCACAAGTGAGCGAGTGTAAATGCGGCAGGTTGCGGGTTCGACTCCCATTCGACGAAATTAAATATTCTATATTTTCATTTCCTCTCTCTGGTAACAAAACAAAGCGCGGCATTGAGTTCCTCCACTCAATGTCTTCAGAATTCGGCAGAATGTGGGGAACGGAAGCGTATTAATGGGAACAGAGCGTCTTAACCCTAAGTTTCCAAATTCCTTCTATCTAACCTGTTATGTGCGGGAAGCTAAAAAAAGTAGGTAGATGAAATACCTCTTTTGTTAGTAAATCTGTCCATGTTCTTAGTATGTTTTTGTAACTATATTTAAACTTATATAATCTTTGTTGTTATAGTAGTTTTGCAAGCATTGGAGTAACTAAAATAATTTGATATACTCGTATTGTACAAGCTACTAAAAGCTTGTCAAAAAATCATTGTATTGCAAATATTGTACCTATTACACGCATATGTAATGTATTATTATATGGATGTCTTGACGGAATATCTTGAAAATTGGGCGGTGTCTGGGAAACGAAGTAGAAGTGCTAGGTTCCCTCTGCTAATTTTCTTAATACATAGGATTCCAATCCTATGCTATCCTATATATGCTATATTAAAAAAATGTTTCAGCCTTTGAGGATACTGGATGATTGCTTATACATCAGGATAACACATATCCTATAATTTAATAATATAATTTGGCGGAATGTGGGGAAGAGAGTGTCTTAACACTAGGTTCCATCTGCCTACCCTGTGCTAGATACAGCGTAAAGGTGATTGTTATTATTGATCTATTATGTAAGGATATTGAATAAGTAGGCTATATTATAAACCTAAGTCTAAGCGGGTGAATTCGCATTTGGGTCACGGTTTTATAGTAACATATACTGTGTATTTGCAGTCGAGTGGCGGGTCGGGGTGCGGCGCGGGCGGGCGCGGCGGCTCGCTGCGTACGCCACTCGCGCGCACACCCGTCACATTCAACGCGTCGCAAGTCGCCAGTGAGTATCGTACCTTATATTTAAAATATATATATATTGTGTATTTCGGAGGTCTAGTTGTTCATTATTATTGTTTATTTATCTCATTTTGCAATGCCTCGAAAAATTCGGCAGAAAGTGGGGAGTAGTGTCTGAACACTAGTATACAGCGTGAAGGTGAAATTAAATATTTAATTTCCTAGAGTGGGTATCGAAGCCACAACCTACACACGCTTGTGTCCTTGCGCCACGACGGGCCCTTTGATAAAAATATGTTAAAATTAATAATTATTGATAATGATTGATGAAATAGCACCATTAAGTTTTCTATAATTTCTTGTATAAAAATGATTGTCTATACTCACAGTCATCACTATAAACAATTTCAATTCTTAAACCATACAAATTCTAAATTACAGAAGCTAAACTTCAAGCCGCACTATCAGAAGAGAGTGGGGGTATGTCTGGGGGTATCTCGGGGGGAGTCGGGGGTATGTCAGGGGGTGTGGGAGTCGCGGTGGGGCGGTATTGGGCGGGGGGCAAGCTGCCGCACCTTCCGGCGCCCTCCTAGCGCCCGCCATCCGCTCGCCGCCTTGCCAAGGTACGTATTTTTTTAAATTTTGTTATTTTTATCTTATTTACGGTGAACTTTAGTACAGCAGTTTTTGTGCTTCTACGCCTTATAGGCGATAGAGAAATGTTAGCGATAAGACTCAATACTCGACTTTCTGATAATATGAGAGTGTAGTGTTAAATAACCATAACTATCGCTGCATTTTATGCCTTAGGAGAACGGCGAAATAAAAGTGTATTTTAATTATAAACTCATGTGAGAAGTTAAATTTACAACTTTACTTTTGCTTGCGCTACTTTAGTAGTTTGTGCTATTCTATACTCGTATTTTGTTTTTTATTGTGTAACAGTTATTGGTAAACAATTAGTGGAGGACTTAATTAATAAACATTAATATCACTTAAGATCGAACGCACAATCAGGCGTCGTTCCTTTACGCCACGATAGCGTACATATCAATATTAAGTAGTAAAATATATTTTTTATTCCAGGTGTCATCGCTGGAGGCGCCTCGCCGCGCAGGCGTGGTCGGCGCGCGCCTCGAGCTCGAACGCCGCAGCCTCGACCTCGAGCGTGAGCTGCGCGCCGACCGCGACTCCGACGCCTCGCTCGACGACCGCGACCACCTCGTGTGACCGCGCCCGCGTCTTACATGCCGCCCGTCTGAACCCGACAGACCACACCCACCATGCCCGCCTGGACTCAACAGAACACAACCACCATGCCCGCTTGGACCCAACAGAACATACTCACCATGTTCGCCTGGACCCAACAGAACATACCCACTATGGCCGTCTGGCGCAGTCAGAACATTCCCACGTTCTATGCAATACCCGCAAAGACCAGCAAGGCCACGTCCATACCCTATACAATACTGGTCTGGACCAAGCAGAACACACTCAGACTCAGCCTATATACAATACCCGTGCAGACCACGTATGCCAGGGCCAATCAGAACACGCCCATGTCCAGGCTCAGGGTGTATACAGAGCCAAAGACCAATCGGACCAGGCACAGGCTCTTTGCAATACCCATCAGGACCAGTCAGACCATGTCCAGGCTCAAGCTCTATACAATATAGTGCGTGGTTTCAACGCTCAATGTGCAATGATAGCGAATATGTCGACAGATTTTAACACCAAACCTATTCAATCCAGTGACCACACATTCTTAAGTTTAAAAAGTAGAACCGATGCTATTAGTAAAAAACTAAATGATTATAGGAGAGATTTTCCAATAGAAACCGAACCTAGTTCAAGTTGGGTAAATATAACTAACAAAAATGATGGACATCTAGATCATATGCAAAGAAGAGTTCCACGCAAAACATGCACTGAAACACAAGAATTAAGCTGGAATCAGGCTAATTTACTAGCTTACCAGAAATGTATAGAAAATCCTCAAATAATGGCCAGTTCTAATAGTCTAGCGTTACCTGCCAACACTCCACGTACGGACAGCAGAAAAAGCTACATGAGTGATATTGGACATTGCCAATATGAGGCACACTTGTCTCATTGCAAATTTGATGGCAATCTTTACAAAAGGAACGAGCCACATGGTTCCAGCTGGAGTCTCTCTAATATAAGTGCAAGAAATACCATTCGTAATGAATCAAAATACCCTCATTACGAAAACATTAGACGAAAATCCGAAGATAACATACGAAAACAATACTTGGTGCCTAGTAATTCTAAAATTTCATTAAATGATGGCGCAATTTGTACTCAGCCAAGGGAAAGCAATCATATGCCAACACAACATAAAACCGGCGGAAGAAATAACAGTATTAAAAATACTAATAGTGTGGTACATTGGACTAATTCTGTTGAAAATAGAGTTTGTTGTCCAGAAACAGTGTTATACGGCGCGGTCTACGGGCTAAAGTGTTTGAAATAGTTAAATAGTTTAAAGAACGACAATTTAGTGCAAAAGTGATTGAAATAGTGCGGCTCACGGCGTTAAACTCTGAACTTTGTAAGTGAAGTGAGGTGACCCCCGCCATTGCCTCACACCATTAGTGTCGAACGCTTAACCCTACACTGCCTAGCTCTTGTAACTTCGATATAGATTTAAAATACGCTTAAAATCGAGTGTTGCATTTAAATTGTATTAAAATGTCGATTAATGTCGGTATACAATAAGCTTGTACATCGAATTACTATTGCCATTAGGTGTATTCCCTACAACGGGCGCGAGGTGCAATACCTCGCGCCCTTTGAACCGAATACTATTACGTTAACGACTCATGTTCCTAACTACTCGATGGTAGTCGCGTTTGGGGCAATGGCGGTCGCGGCGGCTAAATGATCTCAGTAAATAAATAAAGACTAACGTATGTTATACAGACAACTAGTGGAATTGTGCGAGTTTTACTGTTTTCTATGTATTATACATTTTAAGGACGTTGATTCGAGCGTGTCGATGTTAGTGCCTCCTAAGTCTCGTTAGTGATAGGAATCCTCGACCACTGTTTAAGGGAACTCTTTGAACATTTTACCGAAACGACTTGTAATTTCGAGAGGTGAATTTTTTGTGTACTGCCTTCCAAGCGCTTTGAACATTCGTAGAATCTTGTACCGCTTTATACAAGATTTTAGCTGAATTTCAATGGAGTCTCGCTTTGTTTCGTTCGTGGTAGTTATCGCAATATTTGATATAGTTGTAATTGAAAAAAAATTCGCTCTCGAAACCCCCTAGGTTAAGCTATTGTGTGTGACTAATAACGAATTTCTACAGATCAACTGTCATTTTTGTTTTCATTTTATTCGACGTGAGCGTCTCGTATAAGTTAATCCTCCTCAAGTGATATAGAAATGTGAATGACTTGAGAATTCTTAAAGGACGTAAGTTTAGTTAGTCGCAAGGCCTTTTTTATCTAATTAGGGACTAAGTAAGGTACATTGGTGGATAATAGTGTAATATTGGATCGACGGCGAGTGAAACGACTCTATCGTGTCCATTACAGTAAATAATATTGAATAGCGTTAATTTAGGCCGTTTGTGTTTATTAGTTTACCGTCGAACATATCAGTCCAATCGTCTGCGGCGTTTCTCATAAACAGTGCAATGTTTGACAGACCCCCCCCCAATCGTTTATTTGTCTTCCTAAATATTTGTATTATTTACAAAAGGCCTATTTATATTGTCTCTATATATAATTGATTAATGCATTTTATTTTTCCAATAGTTATAGTATGTATGTTATTTACATAGAGGAATTTATATGGATTTCAATGAAATTTTCATTGTTTTTATTTCTTCGTAGAATTGTTGAAATATACATTTTCATTCACACTCTTACAGAGTGAGTGAGATAGAAGATTAACGTTTTTTTTATTACAGCTTCATATTTGTTTCTTTTTATGTCGATTTCAACAGTTCTTCGATGTGTTCAATTGTGAATATTAAAAGGGAATTTTAAATTCTTTTATTGATCAGTACAATTGCTTCATCGATTTTTTTCATTCATTGACATTTTATACTCAATAGCATTTCTTTTTATAGCTATACTTGTTTAAGTTGACTGCCTTCCATTTATTATGCTCAATCGATAAGTGTCTAGTACAAATGTACACACGTGGAATTAGTCTATTTTTTTTGTTTTATCCATATAACATTTAAGGTATTTAGTCAATTATTGTGAAGCTTTTTTAATTTACTAGTGTTGTGGGAGTATAGTCGAATCTGCATTCGTTTCGTTATGCTAGTGATGTACCTATATGTATTACACTAACAACGTAAACTAGTAGGTTCAAATATTGTGATAGCTTATGATCGTTTTTGTTCTCATTGACATTGAATTATTCGCTTTTAATAATAAATAAAATAATAAATGAAACAATGTGCGTGTGTTTGTATCTTGTTGTTTACGCACAAATATACATACAACCATTGAGTATACTAATTTTATTGTTAGTCGTACATACATATGAATAATCACCTATAATAACTACAGGGTGTTCACTAATGTTTATTTGTAAGCCGAAAGGATAATTCCAATGACAACCTCATAAGCTATCGGCTTGGCGATCAGTATTAAATCATTTGATCATTTTCTCATTAAACTGCCAAGTAAGTTTAATTATAAGAATAATTTGCTATATCCCAATGTTATATATAGCGGACCCTAGATTCTATACAGGAATGTTACGGATGTAATATTTCAGAAGCGGATATAAGAATAATTCTATTTCAGTTACGATTTCGGTTATAGATACACAATTGTTTCGGATTCTCCGTTAGTTCGAATAATTTCGGTTAAGGTAATTATTTACTTGTGAATTTCAATTTTTAAAGAATTATAAAGCATGTTTTTGACAGTTCGTGATATTTCTTGTTCAGTTTGCCAGTTCGGCCAGACAAAATGAAAAACTTGTCCATAACAAGTCTCATTTAGACTCCGCCCATATCCGAAACAATTTGTCCGAAAGATTTATACCAATTACAGAGATTTCTTTATTTCGGATATCCGATTATTTCGGTTACGTCTATGGAGCTCCGTAACATCCCTGGTTTTATATTAGCTTTCGTTGGATGCATTTCAATTTATATCTAGTTTATTTGTGACACATTGTGTTCTCATTTTGTATCTAAAGCTGGTGTTTCATATGTTGAAACGGAGCGATGATGTGAATACTATACAATTTAAATAAATGAAATTATATAAATATTTGTAATTGTTTTATTTTGTACTATATATTATGGTCTCCCTTTTGTTTATACAATATGAATATCATTGTGGACAGTGTGAAATATATTGAATATTGGAAATATCGAAAATATCTACCTACAACATGACCTTTAGTAATGTATATCAATCATATTATAATACTACTTAAATTTAAGCTATTATTTTCAACCTTAAAAATAATAAACCAAGTTGTACATATTTTTTTGCTATATTAAAAATGAATCGCAGCTACAAGTAACTTTTAGATTTTCTAGACTTCTTTCTACATCCAATGTTGTGGTTTGGCTTACCTTGGTAAAAATTTTTTTGATAATATAAATATTGTCCTGAGTATGGCATTGAACTTACAATCTACACGTTTACAGAGCGCTAATAAATTATTTATGCATATATTTAAAATCAACAAATTAAAAAAGCGATAGTGATTTCTGAAATTTCTTTTCATGAATTCTTTATCGGCCAAATTTGTATATTTTATGATTCTTTAAATATGGAACCATAAAAATTTCCTTTTGCAAATAATACTTGCCAAAATTAGAATGAGGAGTGAGTAGTGGAATTTTATATGTTATTAAAGATATGATTGCAGGTATTATTAGAGAGTAGGACGTAACGACAATTTAGAAAATTGCATATGTAATGACCGTGGCGCCATGTATGGGAAGGGGGGCGTAACGGGAACCCCCTTATATACAAACTATGTTTACTAGTCGTGTTTCGTTTTCAATAATATGCAACTATTTTACACCAGTCTAGTCCACCAGTGACCAACGAGTATACTGCGCGCGTTTGTTTCGTACGACAGAATACTCTTTTCGCCTTATTTTCGTCTAATATGTCTGATTATGATTAATTATTACTATTATAATTTTTTGTTGTTTATTTCTAATGACAATATGCATTTATATGCACGGGGTATTTATGGGAGTAGATAGGGTAGTAGAGTGTCCATATCAATTTTGCACCATATATTTGATGAAGTATTTCACTAAAATATATTTTAATAAAATGCGAAATATATTCGTATAACATTTTACTATGCCTTCCACCATAGGTTCTTTCATAACACAAGTTACAATGTAGTTTACATATCCCCTTTAACGGAATTAGTGGTACTATCAATAATTCTGTATTTCGGTATTTGTACTTAGGTAGTTTCTATGTTCCCTTAGACAGGGAATGTCACGTGATATGATATTACTTATATAACCACTTCTTTAGTTGCAGTAAAATGAATGGCATCTGAAGACTATTGAAGATAATGGCTCACTACAATTGTTTAAGATATGCGGATGGATACGTACATCTAAAATGTGAGGGGTTCCCCTTAATTACGCGCTATTTCTGAAATACTCTGATGTTGATACATTTATTTATTTATTTATA